>JAWPHD010012661.1:0-74251 GCA_037043455.1 Cyrtodaria siliqua
CACCGGCAGATGAGCCACCTGTCACAGAGATACCAACTAATAGCCCTCATGAGGCACCAGCAGATGAGCCACCTGCCACAGAGGTACCAGCTGAGAAACCCTCAAGAGGCACCGGCAGATAAGCCACCTGTCACTGAGATACCAGCTGAGAGCCCTCAAGAGGCACCGGCAGATGAGCCACCTGCCACAGAGATACCAGGTGAGAGCCCTCAGGAGGCATCGGCAGATGAGCCACCTGTCACAGAGATATCAGCTGAGAGCCCTCAAGAGGCACCGACAGATGAGCCACCTGTCACAGAGGGTACCAGCTGACAACCCTCAAGAGGCATCGGAAGATGAGCCACCTGTCACTGAGATACCAGCTGAATCCCCACAAGACACACCGCCAGCTAAGCCACCGGTCGTATTGCTGAGAAATTTGGAGAAACATCTGTTTTTGTTAACTGTATGAAAAAATCCGGGAAGAAATGTGAGAATTGTTTTATCTGGCCCAGAAGAAACCTTGACAGAAACTGGTATTATATGGAAGATGTAGAGGGAATAATCCCTGAATGGTTGAAAACAGTTCCACAAGTTATAAACTTGTTGGTCATATTTTCAGAGTTGCATGAAAAAATAACTGTTATGTGTTATTGAGAAACGGTTTCTCAATAACACATAACAGTTATTTTTTCATTGGTTTAACCTTGCTTTTACATCTTATAATGTTTTGGACTGTTATTTCAATATTGCCGTGATTTTGTCTTTAGTTAATATTGGCAGTTTAGATTAACGAACATGTTTCTAGTGTAACCTCAGTTTTAAGTTTTGATCATCCGTTAATATGTTTTGTCTCTCTGTCCTTAAAAGAATTCCACTTGTGTCGAATACATATCATTTTATTAGACTTTTCATTACAAGAAATATTCCAAATATCTTTACTGTAACACACTGGGTCTGTACTGTAACAGTAAAGTTGAAACATGTCAAACACTTGACCGTATTTTGCATATTACTTAACTGTTCTAGATACATGGCATTTTATGGTTTCATGTCTTGGTGTTTTTCTGTTTGAATGTTTAATAAATTTAGTTACAGTATCAGATATTCTTCCATTTGTCGCTACCATAACAAATAGTGTCCTTCCTGTAACACGGTTGTCCTTACTGTAACTGAAGTCTTATATTAAATTTCAAGTTTAATTGTTTTAAATTTGACTGATTACTTTAAAATTATTAAAACATCCAGTTACACTCGAGCTGAAGAAGAAAATTGTTGCTGATAATATGTCATATTTGAGAAGAGGTATAAAAGAACAGAGAGGTGAAAAAATAGGATTATTTTATTACGGTAGAGGACTTATTAAAATGATAGTAAAGCTACACATAGTATACAAAATAATGATTTATTTTGGGAAATAAACTTAATTGTTTCGAACAATCACATAATTGTAGATTTCGCATATGTCTAAAGAAAAATAAAAGTCAAACTATAACTGTTACAGGAAGAAAAGTGTGACAGCACTAGCCACGGCTTTTTCAATCTACAAGTAAAAAGAAGACACTTTAAAGCTACAGAGTCCCTATATCAATCGATTTCTTCTTTGTAGGCGTGTCTTTATTTGTAACTTCATGATCACTAGCTCATGTCGAAATCGGGTATTTAAGCAAGCAAATATAGCGCAAGTAATCATTTACTGTATATACATCGACCAGTGCACATCGTACCTATACACAGGTAACAGTAATTTTTACAAAAAAAAAAGTAAGCTTCTTTCGGGGCTCGAACACACGACCTTCTGATTTCAAGTCCGGTGCTGGATCCACTGATCTACAACGCTACTTGAGAAAATAGTATACTAACTACCATATAATTACTTAACATATTTTAACGCTACTAAAGATGGATCAATAAATGTGCAGTCCATATTGTCGCACGTGTAAATTAACATTGCCTGGTGTAATACTGTATCGCATCAATATCAAACTAATATTTCGCCTCAAATCAACAATATCTCGACTTGTTATTTAGCGCTTGATGGGTTTTTGTGCGCGCTCTTGTTATTACGAAATGCCTATCAGTACGGGAGCGCTGAAGTCATTTCACGTGCTTGAACCGCATAACTCAAACATAAATAATTGGTGTTGGAGGCAACGTAGTTCCCATTTTGCAAGCACGTGCAGATGCGCGGATTTTATAGTACTCTTTTTAGAAACACTAGTTTAAAGCTTATAATAGATGGCAAAGAAAACAAATCATATCAGAAGTCAGTTATTATGTCGGAGATTCATAAAACAATCGTGTTGACAGGTTTTATTGAGATATCATAGTCGGAAATCGCGGGTACAAATGCGAAGATCGAAAAAAACTAGTTTTTGTTTTCTTCGAAATTGCCAATGTTTCAAAAACGGGTACAAAAATTGTATATTCTTAAATATTGTTGAAATTGACAGGAGTCGAAGATCATTACCTGATATACCTTTTTTGAAAATTTCTTATTTTTTCGTGAATATACATTTTGCGTGCCCGTTTTGAAAGTTGGTACCTGCATTTCACTCTTTCAGAGGCTATTCAAAAATGGCGGCGACACAGAAAAACACCCAGCCCAGGGCCAGTCAGTCGCACGCCACAAACCCACTTCTCCCTGGACAAATTAACATCATAATGTCACACAGTCACAGAAACTAAATATTGTGAATTGAACTGAACGGTTATAAATATCTAAGGAATGTGCTATAAATAGCTCACACACATTCAAAGGTCAAATAATGCTGATCCGTGTATACACAGATAGATCGTATACGGCCCGATAGACCGATGGATTATTTCAATTTATTTGCACAGGAGTAGAATTAAAACAGTGTTACAATCCACAGACCTAATAACAAATAGATTGGACACTACGAAAATTATCTAAATTTCACGTAGCACAGTGCGAAAATTTCACAATTATTTCCCAAATTTAAACACATATATTATAAAGAGTTTTATAGATACAAGTTTCATTTATGCCAAATACCATCACAAGTTTAATTTTTCTTTCCAATGATAGTATGTTTCTTTCTCTTACATTTAGAGCAAAAAAAGAGTTTGACGGAAACTTTGACTATGTCAACAACTTACTTTTAAGAGAAAAGCGGAAAATTATGACATTTTTAACTTTAAACATCTTTTTATAGAATTTCTTACTTTCAAAATAAACATAAATTATTATAATACCATTTTGCTATTCACTATGAATCGTTTGAATGTATTCTCATCAAAATCAGTGAATAATTGAGAGAGGAGATAGAAGGAAAAGTTAAGGTGCCACGTGATATTTGGGTTACTTCATTGGTTAAGATAGGAAGTTTCCTATCTGTTTATTAATATGTCTGTGTACAATCACAATCGTATATAATTCCAAGTTTTGCATGAGTGCGTAATTTACAAACTACAAACAAATAGATCTATTACAGTAGACAATGTAGAGAATTAAAATTGAAAAGTGGAACACACCAGCAAATGCCTGAAATGGGTCATGGCATTGTCTGCACTGTAGCCTATGTAAGTAAACACACTTTTAATTTCTGTATGACAAGTGTTTAACGTTGAAACATGTAAAACGGTGGTGGTTCATATATATTAACTTAATTCTGATAATTTTTTAGAACACATGAGTGATGAATAATTGATGAAAATATAAGCCTTGAAAATCTACTATTTGTTCATGAATGCCACCTGTGACTTACATTTTGGACAGTATCATCTTCTGGAAAGCACCACTTTCAATTCCAGTTGTGTTTTAAATGTTATGGAATGCTGACATTGTTAGCCGCTGACATTGTTAGCATTGAGAAAGTTGGACAGAGTTATTAATATTAAAAACAAATGAAACAATATCATATATGACTTGTTTTTTTTCAGGTCTGCTAAGTTAGCTAGAGGCAGTGTGCAGTATTACCATAGCCAGATTCAAGTCAAGTTTCCCAGTCTCACAGTATAACTACATCAAGAGCCTTGTATAAGCCAGTATGTAGGTAAGCGCAGCTTCAAAAAATCTATGAATTTATCAATGTATGTTCTTTGCAAAGTATGTGGCATTGTGCACCAGTCATGCACTTAGTCTCAGGCTTTTTATACTAAAAATAAAAATGGTGTTTTACAGCACATTGACACATAAATAGGTCATATTGTGCTTAGTACATATGTAAAATTAAACAAACAAAATAAAAAGGTCCTTGTATTACATCTAAAATATTAAACTTAACCAAGACCCCGACTTAACATAATGTGCTGGCATGGCCCAGCAATAGCATGGTGGACGATAGCAATCTGGAGCTTCCGGTTCAAGTCACACATGCACTACTGAGTTTCTGTGTTTTCGCGCAATACACCTTCCCTCAGCCTTGTTTGTTCCTCAGCCTCTTTTGTTGGATTGGGATTGAAACTGGGGAGTCTATCCTCCAAGCACGATAAACAACCATAGAAATTATTAATATATACATAGTAAGAGTAAGACAGGTTCTCGAATTCCTATGTGTCATTTAAGACGGCTCTAAATAAGGTATACCGGTAATAAATGTGTTGATTTAGCAGAAAACGATTATTTTTAATTTATCGTACATGTAAAAAAAAGTTCTATAATCACTATTCATTTACATATTTCAATTCTACAACTTGTTACCTATTTAAGTTGAAACAAAATATCATGTATGTCATTTTTATTTTCAGAGCCTGGAGTCCTGAGATGCTGGGAGTTAGCTGAAAATAGTTAGTGAAGTCACAATATATATGGGAGGATTTTATTGAAACAAGTAGTCACATATAACTTTTTACAACATTAACAACAGAATAAGAAATACTTAAACGAACAAGAATAGTATATAATAACAAGATGGTGTACAATATTTTTTTTATTTTTTTTATGAATCATGAATCAGCAATATCTCATACGGACAGTACTAGCATCAACTTAAAAAAAAATATGTCTAGTGAGAGGATCACCAGTTCAGCCAGCACAATATTATATCAACATGCATATCCGACTGTTGACACAAGGTGGATCGATGGCGACATTAACTGGACAGTTCATTGGAGTGGCTCAAAATGAGGGCTAATATGAAAATATAAATGTGTTTCTGTTAATCTGACCGGCCGTGCTCAATTTATTTATTGGATTAAAATGTTTTCTGAATTGTATTGGATTATATAAAAGTTTGTGGAATAACAGATGGCAGGAGGTGTATAATTCCCAAGTCAAAGTGAACTGCCTATTTAAGCAGTTTTGTAGCAGTTGCTTAGCAGTTTCTTCTTTTTTTGGCAGTTTCTTAGCAGTCCTTAACAGTCCTGGTCTTAGCAGTTTTCAAAAACTGCTTAATAAGTTGCAGAAACTGTTAAGAAACTGCTAGGAAAACTGCCATATTTCTCCCTTGGCAGTTCTCATACATCCATGCAACTAAGCAGTTTCTAAGCAGTTCCTTACAAGTTCTCTAGCAGTATTATCCTGCATGATGTTATTATTTATCAATTGATACCAATGTGATTAAGACCAGAGTGTAAAAACCACAGACACCGTCTTCCTCTTTTTTCAAAATATTGGAGGGAAAATGGCTCTTAAATATTTAATGATTAAAAAGTAAGTGTTTTTGCTATTATACTTAAATGCCTTATTGCATGAAAACATCTTGTGCATTTAATACTTGTATTTGGATGAGAACAATTCTATACGTAGTCAGTAGAAAGAGTAATTTGCAAAGAAATCTGTATTGTCACCCGTTTTCGCAAAACCTATATGCAATCTATGAAAAAGTATCAAACAGTAAAGTTAATTGTATGAAACTAGTACTGAAATGTAGTTGATATTTTGTTCATTATTATCTGGCAGTTGCATGTATCAGCTACTTTGAATAATTTAGTTATGTTTAGATATAGAGATAAATCATTATATAAAGTATGTTTTTGTGAGAAAATTGCTTTATATAATAGTTGAATTACAAGCGTTTTTTGAATATTCTGAAGGATTATTATTTGACATGTATGTGTAAACAGTTCTCATGTATTTATATTATTATTCTGTCTCGAAACTTAATTGTCTTAATTATTATGCTGTCGAAACCTGTTAATGTACATAATAATTAAACTTTTTACTTAAATTTTATGTTCTATACAGTTTGTTCAACATATTTTGTCTTTGATATGTCAGTAAACAAATTGCGTCTGGTAGATCTGTTCCTTTTGGCATTTTTTACTTAGCTTGCCTGCAGTCTATTAGAGGCCCCTATTAGAAGTCCAAAGAATAGTTACGTGAACTCTTTTATTGAAGCAGTTTTTTCGTGGGTGTGTCATTGACCTTATATGGAGCATGGTTAGCAGTTCTCTAGCAGTTCTTTAGCAGTTCTAATGAATATTCATAAAACTTAAGCAGTTTTCTTTCTGCTGTTGGGTGTGTTATGACCTAATATAGAGCTTGCATAGCAGTTTTCTAGCAGTTCTCTAGCAGTTCTAATGCATATTCATTAAATTTAAGCAGTTCATTAACATAATTCAGCAAAATAACTGCTTAGGAACTGCTAAAGAACTGCTAAAGAACTGCTAAGGAACTGCTATAAAACTGTTAAAGAACTGTTAATGTTAAGGAACTGCTATATAGCTTCAGAAGGCTAGTGAACTGCTACTGAACTGCTAAAGAACTGCTTAAATCTATCAACTGTTAAGGTTAAAAAACTGCTTAGGAACTGCCTTTCACTTTGACATGGGTATTACTGGTTCTACCCAGAAGAAAAGTGAGTGGTCTTCCTCACCAAAAAAATAACAAACAGATACATGTATATATATAACCCCACATATGTTCAAAATGACTTGCACCATATAAACAATACGGGCTGAGAGGTGCGCATATTAAAGGGACATGCAGCAATCTTTTTTTTTTAAACTCCAAAATGTTATAACTTATAATTTAAATATATGCAAGCGGGTGTAAAGTGAAAATAAATTATTGATTAATCAATCGAGGTGCAGATTTTAATGCTTGATAAATACTTGATAAATGCTGTGTGTCCCTTTAATAAATAAAAACAATTATTGTATGATGCAATTTAATTTGTTATGTAGCCTAATACCCTTTATATTTGGGATGTTTTGATGTAAATATTTGAAATAAAATGTTTTAAATCAAATAAATAATTCATTTTGATATCTGACTTGTTACATATTTATTACTTAGTCATGAAAGATAATATTTAAGGCCTTAATATGTACCTTAAATGTTTATTGTTTACCATTGAATGGCGAGGCGGCATATGGAGTTAGTTATCTGTGCGTCTATATCCTTCCACAGTTTTTAACCAATCTTTTCGAAACTTTACATGATCTTTATCTCTGATGTCTAGAGGAGCATATCGATTTTGCATCAAAATAAAATTTATTTATGAATATATATTCTTGCATAGTACAATTTTCCACGGATTGTTTTCAGTGCGTTCATTCAAGTCCCATGGACATATTGAGTTATGGAGATGTTCTGCCTTTTTTATATTTGTATACATTCTCATCTTCACCTCTCACCGCTGCGGGTTCAATTCCCACTGGGAGCTCAACTTGTAGGTGAGAAAGTGTCGATTCTTACAGATAGCAGTAAGTACACAGTACAGGAAACATGGCCTAAAATGTGCTATAATGACATAAAACACAATTCAACTTTAAAAATATAAAGTAAAAACAAATGGCCTTCTTTATTTTCCTTCGATGCTATCAGTATAAGTATTACGACAGTGTTTCTGTCTGATAAAAAATTCATCTTAGGTTTCAACCGACAAATGGTCTATATTTAAACTAATACATGTAAGATGGGGCCCTCAAACCCTTTTATGTGTGGGTGATATATTCCACGGTTGATTCATGATACTAGCATGGGACAGCTACAGTATATATGACAGTGCTGAGTGCAGTTGAGGATGAATTGAATTTAATATTTAACCGCTCATCAACACAGTACAGGTTATTTAGAGCCGCCCCAGAGAGAGGGGAAGGATACATAGGAATCCGGGAACCGTGCCCTACTCTTATTATCGAATAGATTCCTATGGTTCTTTAACATGCTCGGATGATAGACCTATACGCGGGACCACCCTGTTTACGTCCCTATCCGACGGACGAGGCTAAGGGAATGTGTCTTGCCCAAGAACACACCGACAAAACTCAGTGGCACCACCTCCGGTTACAAATCCGCTGCGCTACTGACTGCGCCAAGTTGCGGATGACAATTAGACACTGGACAGTCTAGTCAAAAACACAGCAACAAATATATTATCTGAATATATTTAAGAATGTATGCTTGCAAGAGCTTTCAAAAACAGACTTTCATGATTTTAGTTGGGGTGGGATGGGGATGGGGCGCATCCTTTTAAATCTCAGCTCAGATGCCCTCCCCCTCCTTCTCTCCATCCCAACTCCCATCTTGAACAGTAGCGATTGTTACGTAAACTTCCCACATATGAGAGGGTGCCCAATACTACCCGCTCCATCGAATACGCGCCTGCAGTTCTTGCGAGGTCAGTCGAGTCAAAATTACAGTTAAATCAAAAAATTCGTATTTTCGTGTACTTTTCATAAAGAAATAACATGCTTTTCGTGATATGCAGCAAAATTCATGTAATGTGTGAGCTAAAACAACAATTCAAGTATCTCCTCTTATTTTATTTAACAAAAAACACACGGTTGTTGTCATTTTAATCGTATTCTAAAAATGGCATCTTTTAGAGTTATCGCCCCTCGCTTCGACATTTTACAAGGCGGGTCTGCATTTATCACGCAGTAAAGCTTCTAAAAAAAAAGTCGTTACGGCCGAAAATCACGAAACTTAAAGCGGAAATGAAATTTCATGATAAAAAATTGTCACAATTTTCCAAATTATGCGTTTTAAAAAATTCAAAATGGCGGACATTTTTTTTTGACGTTGCCGAAAGATGACGTACTACTTTTCGTTGTCAAGCGTGGTTGCGATATTTGAAAGATGTAGGAAAATATCAAGGCTGCTCCCGTACTGTATTTAGTGTTAAAAATGCTACAAAATACCAATAAGTAGTGGTCTAGAGATTTCAGCGTACATCTTTCAAATCTTACAAGTGCAAGGCTGTGGTTCAAATCCCGTTCCGGGCAGCTATCTTTTTATCACATATATTCTGGAGCCGTATATTTATCGATGTTACCTGTACGGAGGCTAAATAAAAATGTGAAATTTTACGTATCGATTTCTCCATATATACCGACTTTTGGGGTGTTCGTCGATTTGAAACTACTTCACACGTGACTCATTCATATTCATGAGTTATTACCAGTTAAAATAGGGACTGTACAGCTTTAAGCTGGCATTTTGTTAATTTTACATCTGTGACATATCATAAAACAATATCCAGTATAAAGAAGTGGAAAAGGAAGTTAGTCAAATTATGAAAGTAGCACCGAACAATTTCGCATCTATTTTTAAAATGACTCTTACATGTTTATTGTATAAACAAGGCGGAATACAATACACAATATTTCAGAGAAGAGTACAAACATTCAATGAAGTTTGTTTTGTTTTGTTTTAGCCATATCGCCACCGAAAACGTCTTTGCAGAAATCCTATTTTTCAGACATTCAAGGGGCGATAACACTGTCATGTATGATTGAAACTGATTGGTTTTCGAAAGGAATCGAGATCTCATGTATACGTATGTTGTGACCAATTTTCTCTGACAATTTAATTTTACAATTATTCCCCTTTGACACTTATATACAATTTAAACATTTCTACATAACTTCATTTTTATTCCCCGCCGATTAGGCGTAGGGATACAGAATTGCCGTTGTCCGTCTGTCCTTCCGTCCGGTCCAATAACTCTGGTTAATGCCTCATCTCATTTCAATAATATTTTGCACAAATTTTCACCACCTTAGTACGAAAACCCGTTTTTTTCGGAATCAATACTTTCTGAGTGGCACCGTCCATAAGCACTTTCAGTGCTTTGATTAATATATGGAAGGTAGTTCTGATACTTTGCTTAGAAAATCACATCCTTACCTAACATTTCTAATATCTTCAAACAATGATATCTATGTTCATATGATTAATCTATGTCCCTTAAAAAGTTGTAGTAAACTTTGTTTTGTTCAGTATATATTGTGATTTTTTGAAAACTTGATAGTCTGAAATTAAACTTTTTAAACGCATGACACAATGCTCAGTTAATTATCGAAATCTCGGGGAAGCAATGTAAATCAATGAATAAATCTATACATTATTTATTGTACCATAGCTCCTTCTTGCTTATGATATAATTTTCATAAACCTGAAGGTCTGAGCCTAAACCGTGCTATAAATGCCGGTATATATCAGCCGTGCTATAAATGACAGATATGGCAGTTATACCATGGTCTACTCAATTTTACGCACGCGCAGTTGTAATTTACAACACAGCTGTCAATCGAAACGACTACACCATTACCAAAACAGCACTCCTTGACATGGCATTTGCCCAATAATATACAAAGGCGATTGGCTACAATAATCAAAACATGGGTCATGCTCATGTCGCGTGATAATGCTATGTCTTGATTGGATCGAGCTGTTAATTTTACTGAAAACTGCAACGCCCTAAAATTTCTTGCACATGCGTAGATGGATAATGGCTATGGGTACAAAACATTTATAGCATACTTTTCTCGTATGCGATTTATACTGCACTCTCAGGCCTGCGGCCCTCGAGAAGCAGTATAAATCGCATATACTCGAAAAAGTATGCTATAAATATTACATATACCACGTTATACCGCACTAAACGTTATACTAGCAACACGTTTTCAGAAAATGAATCGTATATGCATTCACACTAAACGTTATACTATCAACACGTTTTCAGAAAATGAATCGTATATGCATTCACACTAAACGTTATACTATCAATACGTTTTCAGAAAATGAATCGTGTATGCATTCACTCGAGACGCCGATAAACAAGAGTATGTTTATCTGTTTCATATTCTTTGTTTCGGGTATGAACTCGTTTTCAGACGATACACATATACGTACATAACACTAGACAGAGTCAGTTTTATTTTATTTTGGATCATTCGGAAGGGTTTTCGGTGTATATTCTGGAATAGTGGACACCTGCATTGGTAAGTAAAATAGTTTTTGTGAAAAAAATAATGTGAATGTAATCCTATTATGTCTTCTCGTTCGAATACTGACCAAATCTTCGATCAAGATGTATTTGAACTGGTCAGTGGGATACGAGTCCCAACCATTCTTTAATGTTTTTGTTTTAATTGTCATTTGAACTAGTTTGAATTATTACAATATAGCCAGATATAACTCTGTGTAACTAATAAAACTACGTGGAATACACTTTGTGTATAATTTTGTTAGGTTCAAGTAATTAGTTCATGGGCGAGATTATATTGGAACGTTAATGTCACTGAAAGTGCTGATGGACGGTGCCACTCAGAAAATATTGATCAAAATCAAATTCCGGAAAAAAGGGTTTGTGTACTAAGATGGTGAACATTTGAGAGATGGCTGTATTACATAGTTATATAATCTCTTCTGCTCGTGAATTTATGATCGGCCTTTAATAGTTACCATGATGCAATGTGATAAAAGGTTTTAATTAAATTTCATGGAATTGGAATTATTTACTCTTCAAATGTGCATGTAATGAATGTAATTATTAAAACAAGTTTAATTATATCAAAATCAATATGTTGCAGACCCGATGTCCATACATTAACAAGTGTTTGCCACGGATAATCTTTATTATTGGCATAAATATTGCTGATTAGTTTCGACTGTCATATACTTAATTTGGTAGACGTCGGAACGCCAGTAATTATTCAAGCCAACAATTAATGATGTTTAGGGTACGTAGACGTCCTAACGAAGGTTGCCAAAAGTAAAACTAATCAGTGAAAGTACAACCACCCCACACCCCCACCTCCCCTCCCCCATCCCATTGTCTCTATTCCTGTTCTCTCTCTCTCTATTGACCATTTACTCGCCGCGTATCATCAATATTAAAAGTATAGGTTCACAAATCTAAACAAAAACTCCACTGAAATATTTTTCATCATGGATAGTAAATACATGCATCTATATTTAGTAAGTCTGTAATCGTACTTCCTAGTTAGCTACTATATGCGGTTACAATGTTACACTTGTCAATTGAATGTTAAGGACATAAATGATTATTAAAACGTAAAACGAAACCATTGACGAAATACTGTGTGTCCGATAAACACTGTATATAAAACAGGTAGCATGCAAAGGCAAATAGTTTATTTATGATATACAGGTAATGCGTATGTTAGTAAAGCTAAAAAGGTCGCATTTCTTTTGACGGGTGAGTAAGTTCCAATTAGTCATTTCAATTAAGGACATCGGGAGAGTAAATTCATTGTGTCCGTTAAGGGTACAAAATCAACATATTGTGGATAAAAAAAGGACGTTTCGAACCCACTTTTTTGTCTCACCTTTTCGAAGAAAGTAGGGAGACTTCTGTCTCACCTTTTCGAAGAAAGAAGGGAGACATCTGTGATAATTTTCCGGGACGGCGTGCAATACATTAACTTGGTTCATACTTTTATATATTGGATAGAACAGCACAATTTCACAAAGTGGTTCCGAAGATGACATTGACCTTTACCTTTACAGGTCATCAACGTTTGTCAACGCGTTTGCGGTTAGCTCTCTTCCTAGTGAACACCATGCACTAGATAGTTACATACTTGTGACAAAGACCTTGACATTTAATCGGCAGTTTAATAATAAGGTTTAACCTTTAAATGTTTCTCAAGAATGACACTCGCTTAGATTAGCAATTTACTCGTATTGGGTAGGATAAGGCAATTACTTCAACAGATGACGTCGACGAGTCATTAACTTTGTCAATTTAACGTTAATTGTTTGCGTTTAGATATGTTTTTCGGGAACTGTGTGTACTACATCAAACTTGAATCATAGTTTATGTATTGATAACACTGCCATTGACATTTTAGGGTCATTACCTTTATCAGTTTTACATTTAGTATTGGCTTTTAAGTGTTTTTCTCAAGAACTAAGTGTACTAGATCCTCCAAATGTTAATGATAGTTATACATGTACTTTGGGTAATATCGATCAATTACGCGGATCCATATATGACAATGACTTTTTACTTAGTAAATTTAACATTTAAGGAATGAAATGCGCTCTTTTGGTTTTCATTGGGGTATGAAAAAAACATTTGGATGGTTTAAAGTACGCGTGGAGTCATAAATATTTACCTTTAAAATGACGATGATTTCTTCCCTATATACGCCAGATTTACTATTTATTTCGAAAAAATAGTTTATTATACGGGGATTTTTATGGAGTAAAATGTAACAGCCGTTACGATCGGCAACATTTTATTAAAATATGCTCCGCCAATCATCCAATGAAAACGGTTAAAGGGCATATCATGAGGTATTCCGAAGGTAATGGTATTCATTGGAAAATTAAATGCAGCGTGTCAAATAAGATTCATCGTAGCGAATGCAATATTATAGCGATGTAAATCTTAATATTTTGATTTGCTGTTCTTTCGGGAAATACATGCACTAGATCAACCAAACTTGAATTATACGCGTATATTTGAAAATACAGCTCTATAAGCAGAGAGGTCATTGAGTCTATGGGTCATTACACCCGTCACTTTGAAGTAAAGCGTTTGCGTTGAATGGTTATTTCTCACGAACTATACGTTGACTTTTACAATCGTTAACTATATTAATTTAACGTTACGTCGATTGTTTACGAACTAAATATACAATATCAATCAAACAAATCATGATATGTATATCTGGTACTTGCTTAAGCGCAATTAAACAGAGATGTACCACATATGACCGTGACCTTTACACGTCATTAACTGGTTCATTTAAACGTAACGTGTTTGCCCTTATTTTACGTATCAGAAACTATATTCACTCGAACATGGATCGAATTAGGATCAAAGATGTTTATTGGGTATCGTATTACACCATGTTTTGACATAGAGGTTTCACATACGACTTGACCTTCATTTGTATGGGCAAACAACTTTTAGTCAGTGTTACGTATTTCTCAATTACTAAGATTGCTAAACATATTGTCCAAACTTGGTTGAAGATTGAAGTCTGATCTGAAGTCGTGCAATATAAAATATTTGCTATAATCTCATCAAAAAAAAGCTACATTAAAACAATCTACATATCTGAGATATGTTATTTCGTGTGCTTTTCTTCACGATGTATTAACCCCTTCCACTACAGTCTTGTGCATGCTTCCTTTACGTCCAGCCCACTATTGGAGAAATAGAAACGGGTTCTGCTCCGGCATTAAAACTGGCCACCATGTTTAACCTACTTGATGTGTTGAGAAATGGTACAACGCCCTTCCAAAAATTAACAAATCTGAAGTTCAATTGTTTTTTGACAAGATTTTATTCTTAAAATAGTTTACAGTTTTTAGTAAGACTCCAAATAAATATATAAATACCTCCAATTTAACAAACACAAAAGAACAACAACACCTGTTTACCTTTCCAGGATCAACAGAATGGAGTATCATGAGCGTAAATTCAAACCCAGTTCCACAGGGCAGTTCCTGTACCAACAAGTTTTGGAACAGTCCGATCTGTGTGACGTCAAGGTTAAAGTAGGTCACTGGGTAAGCTATCATAGATCCTTTGTCGAAAAGTATTTGTTTGTTTGTTTATTTGTTTATTTGGTTGTTTGAATGGTGGTTTTCGTCATTTTAGCACATTTGAGGCAATATATTTTTGTGGCAGGGGTCTTCTTAGTTTGTTCAAATGGTTTCCCTTGTGGTCAAATATGTCCCCACCCCGGGGGTCACAGTTGTATGTACGTTCATTTACTAAGCATTTTCAAATAGTGATCCCTGGGTCAAAGTTGTCTTAGCCCAAGGGTTGAAATGTAGCACCTACACATAGGTCAAATGATTTACATTTATATAGGAACACATTTAACAATTCTTCGTCTTTGAAACTTTACGAGCTAGACTAACATTTTGCACGAAGCATGAGCTTTTGATGCTCGACTAAGTCATTTCAAATGATGAACGAATGGTCAAGCTACATCAGGGCTCTCGTGTTTTACATAAACTTGTCCAGGAAATAATGTAAACATATTCTCCGCTGAAATCACAAGGCATAAAGCTCTTTTGTATGTAGCTAGCATACACTTATGGTTCTACCAAGTTTGTTCAAATGGTCATCATCCTGTGGTCAAATATGATATATAGGGTCCTATAGAAACCACAGCGTCCGAGAGCAATGACATCGTTGGTCCACACTGTACTGCAAACAAGGACTTGAAAATACAATGAAAGAGACAAAAAACAACAGAAAGGGTGGTGAAGACAGGGTTACCGACTTGGAACGGTCAGTAGGCAATAAGGCCTACTGGTTAGCTTGAATAGATTTTATATTCGCACAATCCTCGCTATTATCCTGTCTTCAGTGCCCAAATAGACAAGACAGTGTAAACAAAACTAAATCCCACAATGAAAAAGACAAAAAACAACAGAAAGGGTGTTGAAGACATGGTTACCGACTTGGAACGGTCAGTAGGCAATAAGGTCTACTGGTTAGCTTGAATCGATTTTATATGCGCACAATCCTCGCTATTATCCTGTCTTCAACGCCCAAAAAGACAAGACAGTATTAACAAAACTACATCCCATCAACAGGAAATCTCTAACAATAAACTCCACATCCTGAGAAACTAATCTTTCCCCGCCATCGGGCTCACAGTTTTACTAAGAGTTATATAGAACAATATTTTAAAAATCCAATGCTAGAGGTATTGTAGTTTACATGTAGCTTAAGTTTATACTCCTCTACCAAATTTGTTCATATTATGACCCCTGGATGAAATTTGTCCCACCTAAGGCGTCACATGTTTAACATAGACTTATGTAGACGCAAGGCATAGATATCTCATATAGTGCATGTAGAATACGAGTATGGTCCACTACCAAGTGTTTTTGAAATGGTGTTCCTGGTGTCAAATCTTGCCCCGCCACCGGGCTCACAGTTTTAATAAGAGTTATATAGAAACATCTTTAAAGAAAACTCTGAAACTGATTAGATATAGAGTAATTATTCTAAAACAATAAATATTGTAATCATGGAACCAAATTTGGTCTATCCTAGGGGTCAAATATCCTAGGGGTCAAATGCTTTACATGGACGTATCAGGAGAACACTTGAAACAAACTTTTAATCGAAACACATGGCATATAACTCTTATATTTTGAATGTAGCATAAACTTATGGATCCTATACCAATAAATACTGAAAAGGGGATCCCTTGGAAGCAACAAAGACTAACAAGAGATAAAAGGAGCAGACTTGGTTTTATTGAGTCTGTTCATGAGAGGTAATGTCGAGTGCAACACCTCTCACGCCTCCTAGCACCGGCTTAAGCGATATTCTACTTTAAAGCCACGAAGATTGGGCTTGATGATCCCAAAGGACCAGTAAGAAATAACATTACAAGTTCTTGAGCTGGCTGTAGACCCCTCTCCATCTAGTGTAGGGTATGATTTTCTGAAAGAACATGCATTAAGCTTCAAAATGAGACATGTGTGCCATCTGAGCGTTGGGGCTTTAGTGAGTTTTGGGGGGAAATGTTGCGTTTTGACAAAAATACACATTTTTCGCCCCAAAATTAAGGCATTTTCAAACATCATGCGGTATGGGACTTTTTTCTACTTAATCACTGGACCTTACCCTGCCCAAAAAGGTACAATATTTCTTTTTTCTATTGTATTAGATAAATTACAATTTTTAGTTAAATATCCCAATGTATTACAGAAATCAGCGATTTTATTCAATTGTTTAACATTTTACCCAAAATCTCAATATTTAAGTATCGGATCCATACATTATATGGTGGGACACGTAGAGATATGTTCCGAGAAAGATTCCATCAATTCAAATTGGTTATAATATAATCCATTTTTTTTTCAAAAAAATAATTCCAGATTTCGGCGATTTTCGTCTAAAAACGCAGTGTTTTCCCACAAAACTCACTAAAGCCCCAACGTTCAGATGGCACACATGTCTTATTTTGAAACTTACTGTTTGTACTTTCAGAAAATGAAACCCTACAAATTTCCCCTGGGGGGGAGAGTTTCTCCTACTAGCTCACAGTCTATGCTGATTTGTAGTCGGGGCAACTTTTTACGGCCGCCACACATCACTAAACAAACGCTAGTGTGAATGTCCGTAAATACTGAAAAGAACCCTGGGATCAAATCTGGCCCACCCTTGGGTCAAACTTTACATAATTTTATATAGGAAAATATTTTAAGAAAGTTTTTTCCGCTGAAACTACAAAAGCTGGAACTTATGGTCATTTAGCAAATGTATTCAAATGGTGACACGGGGGTCAAATATGGCCCCCTCACATGGGTCCCATCTTTTGCATAGACTAAGATAAAGGGGAAAACAACCTTTTTCTGAAACTACAGAACATAAATCTATCATATATTACACGAAGCTTAAGGTGCTGGTCCTCTACTAAGTGTTTTCGTATGGTGATATTGGGATGCCATGGTGGTGACTGTTTTACAAAGAGTTATTATAATATAGGAAACTCTTAAAACAATATTCTCCATAACAACAAGAGCTAGAGGTCTAATATTTTGCCTGTAGCATAAGCTTATTGTCGTCTACCAAGTTTAATTAAATGTTGATACAAATACAAATACAATTTTTTTATTTACTCAGTTCATACATATACACTTCTCAAAACTGCTAACTACACCGCTCACGTTTTGGGTTATATATATCGATGGGTTGAATGTTTTTCAATAAAATAAAAAGGAAATACCAATTCAATCATTTTTACATCATTTCATTTTATTTTTTTCATGGGCAATGCTAGAACTAAACCACAATAAGCAATTACAAACGACCCATGTAAACACTAAAGTCACACTTTTCCCATATCTACATACAATAAGCAATTACAAACGACCCATGTAAACACTAAAGTCACACTTTTCCCATATCTACATGTAGATATGGGAAAAGTGTGACTTTAGTGTTTACATGGGTCGTTTGTAATTGCTTATTGTGGTTTAGTTCTAGCATTGCCCATGAAAAAAATAAAATGAAATGATGTAAAAATGATTGAATTGGTATTTCCTTTTTATTTTATTGAAAAACATTCAACCCATCGATATATATAACCCAAAACGTGAGCGGTGTAGTTAGCAGTTTTGAGAAGTGTACATGAAAACATGAGGTAATGCATATACAATATATCGTACAAGTCTCTATTACATGATTATTAACAATAGATTATTAGAAAGATTTAAATCAAGTGATTTTAATTTACAGTATTTATTGGAGGAGCTAAATTATATTCGTAATTTAAAACTGAACTTTATCATTTATATACTGTATAGTTCATTTTCACAACACCGTCGAAGAAATAATTTATAACCACACTCTCGTATGACTCAGTGTTTACACACATTTTTCAAATCTCATTATAACATATACGCATACATTTTTACTTGAATCTATTCAATATTTAACATATACGCATACATTTTTACTTGAATCTATTCAATATTTGCTTTTCAAAATTCACACGATTTTCTAAATTCTATCTTGTTTGTTGAATTCATAATGTTGTAAAATGTATGTATAATCGTTTTTGTATAGTATTTCTTTTTCAAAAAAGTATTTCATAACATACTAAAGTTATACATGTTAAAAGGTAATGGTATTCATCTCCTATATCTTCATTACATAAAGTACAAACTCTGTTATTATGCACAATTTTATACCAGCGTCCAGTTTCAATTGGTAACTTATAGTTTCTTGTTCTAAACTTAACTATATAATTGAGTAGTTTACCGGGTGTGTCTTTCAAGTATCTCTCAAAGCCAAATTTAGTTTTAAATAATCTGTATATGTAATAACTTCTAGAATTGTCAACTGTTTCATACCTCCAGACTATCAAATGCATTTTTTAAATCTATAAACGCGCAAAACAGTTTATTTCCTTTATTGCGTAAAATATCAATAAGAGAGTTAAATATAAACATAATTTATTTTCAAAGTAGAGAAGTGTTTCCTCAATCCGGCTTGATAGCTATTAATACGATTGTAATCATCTGCAAACTTCGTTAACTTAGTGTTTACCCTACTTTTTAAAACAACCAAACGGCGCAGAATTTCAAATACTGGTTACATTTATTCATGAAGAATTTACTACCAGCGCTCTTCACAGAGTGACCTATATAGAGTATCGATTCACCTATGATAAACACTAAGCCGGATAGAGTCTATGAAATCTTCACCATTAAGAAACTGCGGTCGATCGCTACGCTCCGTATCATTCGGTTTTTGAAGACTTTTTTTCATGGCCTTCTATACCTAGCATTCAATATTGCTGGTAATAATTTACCAAGACAACTTAATAGAGTAATAGGTCTGTATTTTCTGGTTTACATGAATTATTTTTAGAAATGGGATTTATTATACCGATTTGCTCATGATTCTAGAACTATTCCGGTGGTCAATACTAAACTGAATAATTTAAAATAAATGTTTTTCATGACCGGAAGTGTAACTAGTTTTAATATGTTCGTTTGAAATGATATCTATGCCACTTGCTTTATTATTTTTTAACTTTCGTTCTAATCTTTTGGTTTTTTCGCTTGTTGTGCAACATCATACTGCGCATGGTTTATTTTGTTGTGTTTATCGCTTGTTTAAGAAATAATTATTATTTCGATTCTAACACAACAATAAACCCATTGTGTACGCTATTGTGAGGGCACTATATATTATCTCGGAGGTCAATGTTCCATTGGGCGCCCCGTATGCAATGTTCTGCGCGTCGCAATATGTTTAAATACACTGTTAGTCACGTGACAAACAATTAAGTCATTGCTTACGTCATATAGCTTGCGCTGTATGACGTCAAACGTTCTCAGCTAATTCAAGATGCTTATTAATGTTATGTGAACTGATGCATATGGTGGGTTTATATCGGGTGTGGGGTTTGGGAGGGTGGAGTGTGTGTGGGGGGGGGGGGGGGGGGGGGGGCGGGGGGGGGGGGGGGGCAGTTTTTGGAGCATGGTAACTTTGTTGTAGTTAACATTTCATTAAAATTAATGTTGAGTTTTTCTTCGTGACGTATATTTACCAAGTGACGTCATGTAACGTTGCGATTCCAACGGATGAAATATACGCGTGGAATTAATGGAACAGCCGTGTTTTATCGTAGAATAACATATAGCTGTCTCTCTTCTTTGTGTATATGAAAGACAGCGCATGTCGTGTTAAAATATGCAACATCATACTGCGGATGGTAAGAATGTTAAGGTTGGTCACTTGTTGTGTTATGTGACACAGTTGTTTACCTGACGTCACCAAGAAACACAGTGTCTAAGGATGTTGTTTTTGTTTTTTTAAAGTCCACCGCGCATCTTTTAAGCCCGACCAAAGATGCGCAGTAAAACGTACATGTTTTTTCATATTTAATAACGATTTCGCGTAAATTTCGTTATTTTATATTTGTTTTGCTGGGCGGTGTGTGGAGGGAGGACGAGGGGGGTTGGTGTTCGGGTTACTATGTCGGTGTGAGATGGTGTTGCTGAGAGAGGGCGTTCCCTTTCTAACTTTTCTCAGTAAACCGGGCGGTCCCGTGTATCGGTCTATCCTCCGAGCACGTTAAAGGACCATAGGAATCTATTCGATAATAAGAGTAGGGCACGGTTCCCGGATTCGTATGTATCCTTCCCCTCTCTCTAGGGCGGCTCTAAATAACATATACTGTGTTGATGAGCCGTTAAACAACATTCAGTTCAGTTCAGTAAATCAATCAAGGTCATTGTCTTTATCATCACTGACCATAGTGACGTCATGACGTCACTGAGTATGATTTTACATGTTAAGCATGACATGGTAATCCCATGTTGATCAGGTTCTGATCAAAATCTAGTTTATTTATCCTTCTTAAAATTATAATGAGAATTATAAATTTTACTTTGATTTGAAATGTTCGTTTTATTTTCTTCAGATTTTCTTAATTTATACATGTATTTAACTCTGTGAAACTGTTTACGATGTTGTTTGCAATATCTGTTTATTATTGTTATTGATGCCTACTCTTTTGAATTTATTGAAATATCCAAACGTTTCGCATGCTGTTTCTTTAAAAACTTCAAAAATAGAGTTAACAATGTCATCAATTTCTAACTGGTTAATACTGCTACTATTTTCTAAATTACTGAGTTCTTCTGATATTAATCTAACGTTCTCGTGATTAAGGCTTTCGAGAAAGAGTTTAGTTTTGGTTAATTTTCTTCAATATTAGTATTTAATAATTGTTTTTGAATATTAAGTTTTAAACTAAGCACAACAGTATGTGTACATCATGTGGTTGACTTTTAAAATGCCCGAGGGTACCAGTGCAAATAAACGTTATACTGGAAAATCTTAAAAATAAATCGTCGTCTGATTTTACAAGATCTCTTTTGTCAGAGACCCATTTTTGTTATTGTTGCAAGTTTTTACAATGGATAAATGTCATAATGTGAGCGATTTAGTTTTGTTGAATACTATTAGGGTAATGCAATCATTTTATATCAATAAGTGATCCAAAATATTTTTTAAACAGGCACACGGTTTACGAGTTGATGATTCTCACTCGATATAAAATCGTTAAAGATGAATGGCCAACCTTTTTGTAGTATTATCAATTAACAAATTTAACTCTTAAACATCATATGAACATTTCTTGATAGTCCCGGAGAGAAACATATATTTAAAACCGCTAATAAGTTGTATGTAAAAATAAGTATTATTTGCATGATGTAGATACTACTTTTACCACTGCGTGACTGCACGGGGAAATGAGATAAATACATTTACCTGTGGATTAATTTACCTGTTCAACGTTTTATACGTCATCAAATAAAATCTTATTCTCGCTTTTCACAGATATTGCAATGTGTGAATTGTAAATATCTATTGATGTGTATTGATGTCGATTTAAATAAACATAAACATGTTCATGAAATAAAACATGGCCGGAGAACTTCAAGGATCAGATAATGGCCTAACTAATCGCTAGCCGTTTTAACAAACGTTTGACAATTACCGTATTTTATTCGGGACAGAGACATAGTATATATGCATGTATTGGATTTATTCCTAAAACCGCAAAAACATACGGGGAAATATTAATTTAAACGTAATTGATAATGACCCAAGTTTCTTCGATGCAAACATTATAAAAACGTACGTAATGTGTAATCGGTCGTCAAATGAAAGATATAATTGTATCAAAATATACCCAAATGTATGATTCCGCTTGTAAGTGTAAAAGATCGCTCACTCGGTTACACAGGTGGAAGCATTTACAAGTATTAGACGTAAAAAATACACGTTGATGAGCGTTTAAAATATTCACACCATAATTAAGGGAATTATAATTTAAAAAAACTTTATCTAATATAAAACAGGTTTATATGGCATGAAGGACCTTATAGATATGGAAAATGAAGTTTAGACAAAATAAATCTATGGTATAGGAAAAAACAGTCTTGGTTATTTTATATAGAATTATGTAGGAAAAACATCAACATCCTTTTCGTAAGAACAATTTTACAAATGTTGGTGTTGTTTTTAGTTTTTGCTATTCTATTTATAAATTATCAACCATTATACAATTTTACCAAGAAACAAAGCTGACGTAAAAGTATTTTCCATTTTATATATTAATTTATAATAGAGAATATATCGTCTCAAAGAATGTTGTATTTGATTGCAGGAAAAGTTGTTCCACTGGTGTGTTCTTGTGGCAAGTCCATTGTTTGATAGTATTTACAAGAGAAAGTTTCTAGAAAAACAGACGGGTAAGACAACAATATTTTGTTTCTTTTTCCAAATGAAAACTCGCAAATTTAGTCACTAAAACACAGGATAAATGACGGTCGGTAGGTCTTATATGTCATGCAATTTGCCCGGCGCCCTGCCGCCATTCATTGTCTCCATTTGGTTTACTCATTAACTCGTAAATGGTTTCCAAGTTTCAACTAATTTTATTTGAACGTCTGTGTTGATGAGAGCTCGGATGTGTTTGAAATTTACAATCTGAAAAAAAAAAAAAATTCTGCTGACCAGGTTTGTTCTCTTGTTGCTCTGGCTAAGTCACTGAGTACTTACTTTGTGGCTTTCTAGGCTATTTTTTTTATATTATATATGCATGATAATGTATGTGTTTTACTTATATTGCCTATTAATGCTGCCTTGTTTGTTAGAGACATGTAGGGGATATCTGTATTTACACTGTCCCGTTTATTGGGATGACAATAGTGTAAGAGTGAACCTGATTTAAACCCCCAGCGGCCTTTTTGTGCCACTGAACGTTCCAAGGCGATATCCCTATTGTCAACCCTTTTGTGTTTGTGATGTCTTATCTTGCTTTTTATTCATCTTTGAAGTTGTTCGTTATTTCTCTGTGTGTTTGTGGTTGACTGTCCTCCTTGCATGCTACTTTTCCTGTTCGAGTTTTATATCTACTTTTAGTGATTGACCCCTTTACAATTAGTCACTACGCTTCACTCTTCTCTTGTGCGATAAATTGACAATTGTGCGGATTTGTATGATTTCACCTCCTGAAAACCTTAAAAGGGAGGTAGGTGCGTGAACTTTCGCGACTTGGGATATTTTGGTCGTACACTAGATTGGTTTTAATTTTGGCTGCAGCTGCTGTGGTTGTTCAGTACAATTTGCAAATTTCCATTAATATTTTGTTCCCTATTGCTAGGATGTTCTGTTTATTTCCTATAGTATATCGATACTATTTATGCGCTGAAGACGGGATAATAACGAGACTGTGAACAAATCAAATCGAGTTACGCTAACCAGATTGCAGTATTCTCTACTGATGTTCCAATACATTCTAAAATCTCTTGGTATCAACAGACACAAACAAGAGAGATAAGTAGCATACTCGTTTTTAGCTCGACTATTTGAAGAATAAGAGAGCTTATGTAATCACCCCGGCGTCGGCGTTGGCGTCGGCGTCGGCGTCCCACATCAAGGTTTGCGTGTAAGCTGTGTTTACAAGTCTATATCTCTTACATTTCTTATCCTACCACAATTAAATTTGTTCATGGGCTTCCTTGTAGCATTATCTTAAGGGCTGCATAAGCAATTTTGGTTCCTGTAACCCATGGGCTCCCATGGAACCCAAATAATGATAGCCCATAAAATGTGCCCCATTTCACATCAAATTTTGCGTGTAAGCTGTGTTTACAAGTCTATATCTCTTACAATTCTTACCCTAGCACAACCAAATTTGGCCATTAGCTTCCTTATAGCATTATCGTAAGGGCTGCTTAAGTCATTTTGGTTCCTGTAACCCCTGGGCTCCCATGGAACCCAAATTATGATAGCCCTTAAAATATGTCTGTTTCACATCAAATTTTGCGTGTAAGCTGTGTTTACAGGTCTATATCTCTTACATTTTTTGTCCTAGCTGAACTAAATTTTGGAATTAGTTTCCTTATAGTATGTTGTAAAGGGTTGGATAAGTAATTTTGTCCTGCAAATTCTGGGCTCCCATGGAACCCAAATTGTGATGGCCCATAAAATGTGCAATAAAGGTAGATCTAGGTTTGCATGTTAGCATGTATATATCTATAATTTTGGTTTGGGATTTGTTATAGCATTATGCATCTTATTACTTCACCCATATTGGGACATGAGCTCCGTCCTCCCTCCCCCTCTACCCCCGCCCCCACTCCCCTCCACAGCTTTTTTTTTTTTTTTTTTTTTTTTTTTTTTTACATATTTCTGTGTTGTTTTAGTCAATTCTTACACATATAAGTTGCAACACCCCCCCCCCCCCCCCGCCCCCAGTCACTACATCACCCAACCCACCACGCCCCACACTAGATTTATTTTTTTTACATATTTCTGTGTTGTTTTAGTCAATTCTTACACATATATGTTGCAACCCTCCCCCCAACACCGCCTCTCACCCCATCACCACCCCCCCCCCCCCAACCCCCCACACTTGCATTTTTTATTTTGCATATTTCTGTGTTGTTTTAGTCAATTCTTACACATAGTTATGTTGTGCTCCCAACCCCACCCCACATTGTTTTAGCCTTGTTTTCTGATGGTATATACTAGCTTTAAATTTATTATTCTCCGAAAAATCAAATAGTCGAGCTGCGCTGTTCTCCGACAGCTCTTGTTATTGATTCTCTTCATGAGAGTTAATATAAGTTGTCAAACCTCTCACGCCCTCTAGCCCCGTCTTAAGCTGTATTCTACTTTAAAACCACAAGTATTGGATTATATGTAAGAAATAACACTACTTATTTGCAGTCGCACGACTTTTTAAGGCCGCCACACAGCACTAAACAAGTGTGAATGTCAATAAATACTGAAAAGGAGATCCAGTGTAAGCAACAAACACAAACAAGAGAGAATGTAGGTGACTCGGTTTTATTAAAGCTGTTCATAAGAGGTAATAAAAGGGGCAACACCTCTCACGTCCCTAGAAAGCCGGTACACCTGTCTTCACCACTCTTTATGGTGTGTGTTGTCAGGTATATTGACAATTTATTTTGCTCAATTGGTTTAGTTTGTAGCTAGTACGGACCTACAGTGTCATTTCGTTTAGGTGCTGTGGTTTCTATAGTATCATTTTTAGCTCTACTGATCAGAGATCAGCAGAGTTTATGCCGTGGTGCGGCGTCCGTCGTCCGTCTATCCGTCTGTCTGTCTGTCCGTAAACTTTTTTTTGTAGCGACTTCTCCTCTGAAACTGCTGAATGGATTTTCATGAAACTTTACAGAAATGTTGCCCATGAAGTCTAGTTGATCCTAGCAAAAATTCATGTTGATGTGAAATCCAAGATGGCCGCCAGATCTAAAAATAGGTTTTTAAAAAACAAGTTTGTAGCGACTTCTTCATGAAAACTATAAGTGATATTGATATGGGACTTTTTCTAAAATGATCAGCATGACATGATGTTGGTCCTTGTCGAAAATCGTTTTGATTCGACGTTAAACATGGCTGCCAGCGGCCATCTTTGTTTACATAGAGTTATATAATGAAAACTTGTAGCAACTACTCCTATGAAACTACTTGACGGATTTTCATGAAACTTCACAGGAATGTTGCTCTTAATGTCTAATTGATCCTAGCAAAATTTCAGATCGGCCAGAAATTCAAGATGGCCGCCACAGCTAAAAATAGATTTTTAAAAAAGAAGTTTGTAGCGACTACGTCTTGAAAACTATAAGTGATATTGATATGGGACTTTTTGTAAAATGATCAGCATGACAAGATGGTTATAAGAGTCAAACATTATTTTGATTCGACGTTAAACATGGCTGCCAGTGGCCATCTTTGTTTACATAGAGTTATATAATGAAAACTTGTAGCGACTACTCCTCTGAAACTACTTGACGGATTTTCATGTAACTTCACAGGAATGTTGCTCTTGATATCTTATTGATCCTAGCACAATTTCAGGTCGCCCGGAAATTCAAGATGGCTGCCACGGCTAAAAATAATTTGTCTGTAGCGACTACTTCCTGAAATCAAAATCAATCAGTAGAGCTTCAAGGTCATTGACCTCTTGTTTCTAATTATTGAGCATTCAATTTGATGCTCACCTTGCATGTTGAATATTGGCCTTGTTTAAACAATAACTTCAGAAAAAGGCTTCTGATTTACAGTAACATGAATTATAGCTATTGACCTATAGCCTCACTTTTCGAAAAAAAACATTCTCAAACACGACACACCTTTTCATATTTGTGAATGTATGAAAGAGTATGAAAGTGGACCTTTGGAAACGGCCGAACGCGATAATTCTTCATTATATCTCAAATAGCATGGATGTTATTAGCCGGAAACAACAACGTTACTCTTCTATTTCCAAACAAATGTCACAGCTCAAGAAGTTTTTATCTAGCGGCAACCTTTCTTAAAACAAAATCAGTCAACTTCTAGTCATCCTCTGTACACATATCAATGTTCATACTTTTTCTTACAGGTACGGTTGAACTTCGAATAGGAACTCCTTTAATGGTAGAAACAGCTCTGTTATTCTTGTATGGTAACAAGCCGAAGATCACGTACGACAACGTCTCTGATATCCTTGAGTTAGCAGAATTTCTAATCATTCCAAATTTAAAGGCTGCATGCATAAAATGGTTGAAAACAACCAATGTTACGGATGAAAACTGCATGGAATTATTAGAACTGACCAGTATCTATGAATTTGAATTGCCAACATGTTTGGAGTATCTTCGAAGAAACTTACCAGAAATGATGCACAAAGAAAAGATGTTGAATTTAACCAAAGAGTCTGTGATGGGGCTTTTATCCGATAGCACCCTGTCGTATGTTCCGGTAGAAGAATGGTTCGACTTTATTATAAGGTGGGCAGAAAAATCACCAAAGCGGGAAACACATTTTATAGATTTGTTTGAACTTATTGATTTAGAGGGAGTGGATGCCGACTACATTGAGAATAAAGTAAAGAAAGCAGACCTTGTCGTCAGAATGAAGAGGGAAGATTTGATTTGCAGAGGTGTTTCCCCTGATCAGCACAACCACAGAGTATTTATTATGGATCAATCATACGGTAATGAAATGTTAAAGTGTTTAGATATGGATAAGAACGAATGGTACAGATTAGATGTAAGCATCGCAAACGACCAGGATGAAGGATTTAGAAGATATAAGTATGCACAAATTGCTGCAGTGAAAGGGAAGGATTCTTCCGAAATATACAAGGTAGAAAAAGATTACAATGGCTCAACGGTATTATGCCACAACTTAGCCAACGGTCAGATATTGAAAACAAAAATCGTAAACGGAACTGACCAGTCAAATTTGAAGGACATCAATCATTTTCACATCGCACGTCAATCTTGCCTAGCAGTATCTAGTCAAAGAGTGAAAACGAAAAGCAAAGAAAATTCAGAATCGGCTATTCGTCAACGGGTTTTGTTCGGAATGGCTGGGAGGATTATGAATACATCTACACTGTATACCGGAATATTTAAAGAAGAGAAAACGGAATTAATGCCCATTCTAACCATTGGTAATCACAAAATTGAGAAGCTATGCGCCAATGATAGCAACGTGATCGCAATGCTGTCTTCAGATAAAGACTCGTTGTTTCTGTTTGAAGAGACATCACATCAAATCGACTGTATTCGCGTTAAGACGGACTATAGCTGCAAAATACCATATAGCACTAAGCTCGCTCCAACTTCGGACGGTTTCATTGTGTATGATGATAAAAACGTCATTTGCATATCCCGTCTGCATGGACCGGCATTAAAGGAGAAATACAAAATACATATGATATCATTGGAAAACGAAAAAAGCGCTAAGATAAGTTACTTCTTCTGTGACAACCAATGGTTTCGTTATCATCGTAATACATACAATGACGAGTATGAATTCAGTTGTGCCCTCCACGAAGAGGTCCAAGCAAGTAAAGAAGAGAAAGAAATAGATTGGAAACCACTGCCCCTCAGTGCAGCAATAAACCCCATCGACGGAAAGGCATTCATTATAAGCTTACCTAAGGACAAACTAAAATGCCATTTGGACTGTCCACATTGCAAAAAGTCAAAGACGACAAGTTATGCCTCTCGTTACGACGATCATGACGAGTTCTATATGGGTGATTCGTCCGATGATGATAACTGTTACTATGGAGACAGTTACGCATACGGTGGTGGTTACGATGACGACTGCTACTATTATTCCAGTGATTAACAACGTTCACATTGCCTACGACCATTTTTTTAAACAATCATGGCTTATCAAACTCTTAGCTTACTGTATATGGATATGATTTAAATGGATTCTTAGAACTGACAGATACAGATTGCTGTTTCTGCTGGATGAAGTTTAAAGCAATCTTGATTTGCGACATCCCGTGAGTTTTTCTACGCAACTGTCATGTTTGCAATCATTGGTATTAATTATTAGAATAGCCATTGACCAGTAGGGCTTATGCCATGATATGTTGTCTGTCGTCCGTCCGTCCGTCGTCCGTTAACTTTTTCATGTCAACACTCGAGCACCTTCATTTTTCATCCGATATTTACCAAACTTTACCAGATTATTGATATCAATGTAAGCTCAGATGAGTTTAAAAAACAGCAAGATCGGACCAGTAACTCCGGAGTTATCGCCCTTGAGTGAACGAAAACTGCTATATCGTGTCTTGTCAAAACTCTAGCGCCTCCATTTTTCATCCGATCTTTACCAAACTTTACCAGATTATTAATATCAATGAAAACTCGGACGAGTTGGAAATCCAGTCATATTGATCTTGTAACACCGGAGTTATGGCCCTTGAATTATTAAAAAATGTGTTAACTTGTTGATGTCAACACTCCAGCGCCTCTATATTTCATCCGATCATTACCACACTTTACCAGATTATTAATATCAATGAAAGCTCAGAGGAGTTTGAAAACCAGCCAAATCGGACAAGAAACACCGGAGTTTTTGCCCTTGATTTAACGAAAATTGATATATTTTGTTTTGTCAACAATCTAGCGCTTCTATTTTGCATCCGATCTTTACCAAACTTTACCAGATTATTGATATCAATGAAAGCTCAGATGAGTTCAAAAGCCAGCCAGATCGGACCAGCAAGTCCGGAGTTAACTTTAGCAAATAGAGCGCCCACAGGCCCTCTTGTTTTAATTATATGCAAGCAGTCAAAATGTTCTGAATTAATAAGTTTAACGTTGAATAAAAACTTCAAGATTGCAATGTGTCACTTTTAATTTGAACAAATGAAAAGAACCAGATGTTGCGTCCAATTAACACATGTCAATATATATTAAACAAGGCCTCAGTCTGAGAGTGTCTCGCCCACCGCGTCAAACGGCATATGAAATATTTATTAAATTTGTGTTTAAATGATGTCCACCAAAGACAACACTTCATATGAACAAGTATCAAACAAAGAAAAAGCGAGGTAACCATACGAAGTTAAGTTACTGAGGTTGAGCGGTTTAACCAGGGTGTAGTTTTGGGAAAATAACGCAAAAAAATTAATTTACCTTAACCTTGGTATTTTTTGTCCACCTGAATGCCAACAATATATATGACGAAGTATCAAAAACATAAAGTGAGGCAATCACATGTTAACTGAGGTTAACTTACGTAACCAAGGTCAGTTTTGGGGAAAATAACGCAACATATGACCTTGACCTTGGTACTTTTTGTCGTTCAGTGATGTCCATCAATGCCAACAATACATATCACCAAGTATCAAACAAAGAAAATGAGGCAATCACATACGGTTAACTGAGGTAATAATTTACCTAACCAAGGTTAAGTTACCTATGCTTCTGGAAAATAACGCAAAATATTACTGACCTTGGTAATTTGGACATTACGTGATGTCACGACCTAACAAAGCATCTGAAAAATTTTCAGAACATTTCGAGCGGCGGTTGTTGAGATATAGTTGATTTAAAATGCGGACGTCGCCGCCCCGCCGGAAAAGTGACTGCTATGTCTCGCTACCCACTATCGTGGGCGAGATCAAAAGGAATTCATTTGGAGCTACGAACTCCAGCTAAACTAATCTAACCTGACACTTGTAACACCCTATTAAATCGGCAAAGTCAAAGGTGAATAAGATAAACCTTATAATTAATCATGTCATAGCCAGGGCTTGAACCCAAACGGAGAGGATTTCTAAGCCCTAAAGACCAAAGCGTCACTGAGATCCTGGGGTCGCTGACGTTAACACATATTATATTTTCTTTTGTGAGAAATTACGCTACACTTAATGGTTTATTTGTCTAAAAGACGGAATATACATGTCCCATGTAACAATTAATTATTTTAAGTGAATTAAATGATATTTAAAAAATACAGTCACAGTTGTTATGGACGAACACCTACATGTAGCAAGAGATGCAAATTAAAAACAAATGCATGAATTCTATGAAAAAATCATTGGTTAGTTTCGTTCAATTTTAGTTATACAGTCTTCCAGAGTTATCATAATATATCACCAATAGAACTGTAAAATAAAGATATAATACGCTACCTATGTTATACCATTTATAAATTGCATCCTAGGCCGACCAACGTCCTTAATAATTATGTTGGACACGGTCAAGTATCGGTTAGTCTAATCCTTGGTTAGTGTAAACTTTCAAAGTACATTTTCTCATAAAAATGTGTTTTGTACAACTAAAAGATTTTAATTTGCGTTTCTTCTTAACATAATGCTCAATTTCTGGTAGAAATATTCATTTATAGAAAATTCAGTGAGATTTAAAATTTTGACTTAACGCTCGGTTATGTTAACCGATATTTGAACAACTGTGCCAATGACTGCAATCTTTATTTTTTAATATGTTCTCCGTCCCGTTCAATTGGAATAACAATAGGGTAAGCGTGAGGTTTGATGCTGAATAGAACCAGATTTAAACGTTCGGCGGCCTTTTGCCATTGTCTTTCCAAGGCGATACTTCATTTTCAACCTTTTTGTTTTGTTTGAGGTGTCGCATCTTCGCTTCAGTTTCCTTGTAACTTTTGTTTTGTTTGACTGTTTTTTTGTTGTTTTGTTATACATTTCCTTTCGACATGTGTACCTACTTATATATAATGACTTGTATTACCACATTTCAACAATGATTAGCGTTTGTAAATAATATTCGTTTGAGCTATTGCAATTTGATTGAACTTGCCATATTTTAAGTACTTCTACTTCACGTACTGTTATTACTTTATCAGTACAGGTGACTTATAGGTCCAATGGACCGGGTGCTTGTAATTTGTACATAACTATTTGTAATATATATTGTATGCACATGTCACTATAATAAAATATTTACTTACTTACTTACTTACTTATAATTATAACATGTATTGTCACAGCGTAACTTCTAACAAGTCATGTCATTGCCGACACATTTGATAACTATCATTAGGCAATTCCATTGTAAAACTGTTGGTTATCATACGCCTTCACATTACAATGGGTGGCCAGCATTTCTGCGTTTAATTATGGGATCGTGTAGTTAATAGGGGATATCATTCAACATGTTTAATCAGAGAAACTTGATATGTAGTTAATAAATATAGCCGTGGAAGCAGTATACCACTACCAGGGACACCGTACACCCAAATTAAACCGAATGATAGAATTGAATGTTGTTTAACGGCTCATCAACACAGTATAGGTTATTCAGAGCCGCCCCAGAGAGAGGGGAATGATACATAGGAATCCGGGAACCGTACCCTACTCTTATTATCGAATAGATTCTTATGACTCTTTAACGTGCTCGGAGGATAGACCGATACACGGGACCACCCGGTTTACGTCCGCATCCGACGGACGAGGCTAAGGGAAAGTGTCTTGCCCAAGAACACACCGACGAAACTCAGTGGCCGAATGATAGAAGACGTAAATGGACAAACTGCGTGACTATCTTTATTTTAGTCCGATATTGTAGCAAGTTTGAATTGAATTGAATTGAATGTTGTTTAACGGCTCATCAACACAGTATAGGTTATTTAGAGCCGCCCCAGAGAGAGGGGAAGGATACATAGGAATCAGGGAACCTGCCCTACTCTTATTATCGAATAGATTCCTATAGTTCTTTAACGTGCTCGGATGATAGACCGATACACGGGACCATCCGGTTTACGTCCCCATCCGACGGACGGGGCTAAGTGAAAGTGTCTTGCCCAAGAACACACCGACGGAACTCAGTGGCACCACGGAGGATTGAACCCGGGGCCTCCGGTTACAAATCCGCCGCGCTACCGACTGCGCCACGCCAGCCAAGTTTGAATTGAATTGGGGTTTTAAGGCGCACCAACACATGAAAGGTTATATGGCGCCTAACAGGAATGAACATGCCAGGCTCATCCTCAATGTACATCGAGACAAAATATGGAGAACGGGCCTAGCACCTTCTCACCCGGAACTGCAGAGTTGCTGCAAATTATATTGTAGACACTCCATTTACGCTGGAGCCACGTTATAGGTTTTCTTCCACTGCTCTAGTGATATGAGCGGAATGGGACCTGAAACAATGCAGGGGTCATGATGAAGACCTTTAATGAGCATGAACAAAAAAAGATAAAACGAACATGAATTTGGGGGGTTCTGCCCATCTGCCTTCTCCTCCAACGGGATCTACAGTGGCCCTTTTCTTTGCCCTGTAACCAAACGGGGCCCCCGGAATATTGTAGCAAGAAATGGGTTAAGAGAAAACCTAAATGAAGAAAAAATGTAAGTGAATGAAACAAGAGGGCCAAAATGGCCCTAAATCGATCACGTGACGATCTTTGTCCTCTCGCATATGCTGATTAAAGATGTTTTTAAGTCTTTCCTTATGTAAGTCTTATAAAAACATGCAAAATCTCTACATACAAACTTTGGACCCAGGGGTTGCACTCATCTTTGACCCCAGGGACTTCAAATGAGCAAACTTGATAGACCAGGGATTAGCAATCATTATTATTAATAATAGGATGCTCTACAGGCTAAAATGGCTCTTATATCAAGGGGCTCCATCATTAAATTCCTTTCAATACTTTTTTACAAATGCAAAACACAACAACACCCTCAACCAAAATTTAAACGCACAACTCCATGCTAACAACTTAAAAGAAGAGTTTTTAAGTATTTCCCTATACAAGTCTATGTAAAACATTTGACCCCTGGGGCGGGGGCCAAATGTGGCACAATGGTCACCATTTGTACCAACTTGGTAGAGGAGCATAAGTCTATAGCAAACGCAAAACATTAAACCTGAAGATTTTTTAAGTTTTCACTATATAAGTCTAGGAGAAACATGCAAAATCTTTATATACAAACTTTAGAAAAATTAAACAAAAGACAAAACTAATCTAAATAGGAAACGATAATAAAAATGAAGAATATTGTTTTTTGGTTTTTTTAAAATACATTGAATGGGATTTGAACCCACGGCCTTAGCTTCGCAGTGTACAAGAAGTAATTTAAAGATGTTTCTATGCCGGCCATCTTGGATGTCGTGTTTACCTAGTTTTAACAAATTTGTAAAACATTCACCCAAGGATCATCCATGTGAAGTTTGGTCAAAATTGACCAAAATGATATATAAGCTGTTTCTGAGAAGAAGATGTTTTTAAAACAAGAGGGCCATGATGGCCCTATATCGCTCACCTGGGTAAATTTGAACCATTACAAGAGGACCAAGATGGCCCTAAAGCGAACACCTTAGTACTGGCACATTATCGAACTTCTTCGAAATCTTATGGTCATATACAATCTGTGCAAGTTTGGTTAAGATTGTTCAAGAAATGTGGGCTCTGTTGTGTTAACAACATTGATATAGGCTGTTTAAGACCCTGACAAAGTTTGGTAAAGATCAAATACAAAATGAAGGTGCTAGAGAGTAACACCTTTGCCAGAGCCAAATGTGAGCCCAGGGCTACAAGCAATATACGAGAGATGTGTGCCTTGTGGTTTTAGAGAAGAAGATTTTTTAAGTTTTTCCCTATACAAGTCTATGTAAAATGTGACCCCTGGGGCGGGGTCAAATGTGAATCCAGGGTCACCATTTGAACAAACTTGGTAAAGGACCATAAGAGTATAGTAAATGCAAAATATTAAACCTCTGGCTCTTGTAGTTACAGAGAAGAAGACTTTAATGTGTTTCCTATATACGTCTATGTAAAACTGTGACCCTCGGAGTGGGGTCAAATTTTACCCCAGTGTCACCATTTGAACAAACTTTTTCGAGGACCATAATCTTATAGTAAATGCAAAATATTAAACCTCTGGCTCTTGCAGTTTCAGAGAATTATTTTCCCCTATATATATGTCTATATAAAACTGTGACCCCTGGGGCGCAGCCAAGTTTGACACCAGGGTCACCATTTGAACAAACTTGGTAGAGGACCATAAGCTTATAGCAATTGCAAAATATTAAACCTCTGGCTCTTGCAGTTCCAGAGAAGAAGATTTCTTAAGTTTTTCCCTATACATCTCTATGTAAAACATGTGACCCTTGGGCGGGGCCAAATGTGACCCGAGGGTCATCATTTGAACAAACTTGGTAAAGGACCATAAGCTTATATTAAACGCAAAATATCAAACCTCTGACTCTTGTAGTTTCCTAGAAGATTTCTTTTCTTTTTTTCCTATATAAGTCTATGTAAAACTGTGACACCGGGCGGGGACAAATTTGACCCCAGGGTCACCATTTGAACAAACTAAGTAGAGGACCATAAGCTGATGCTACATGTAATACATGAGAGCTCTGTGCCATGTGGTTCCAGAGAAGAAGATTGTTTTCACTTTTTCCCTATAAAATCCTATGTAAAACTGTGACCCCCGGGGCGGGGCCAAATGTGACCCCTGGGTCACCATTTGAACAAACTTGGGAGAGGACCATAAGCTTACAGCAAATGCAAAATATTAAACCTCTGGCTCTTGCAGTTTCAGAGAAGAAGATTTTTTAAGTTTTTCCCTATACATGTCTATGTAAAACATGTGACCCTTGGGGCGGGGCCAAATGTGACCCGAGGGTCACCATTTGAACAAAATTGGTAAAGGACCATAAGCTTATAGTAAATGCAAAATATCAAACCTCTGACTCTTGTAGTTTCCGAGAAGATTTTTATTTATTTTTTTATATATAAGTCTATGTAAAACTGTGACCCCCGGGGCGGGTACAAATTTGACCCAGGGTCACCATTTGAACAAACTTAGAAGAGGACCATAAGCTGATGCTACATGATACATGAGACCTCTGTGCCTTGTGGTTTCAGAGAAGAAGATTTTTTAAAGTTTTTTCCTATATGTCTATATGAAAACATGCAAAATTTCAATATACAAACTTTGGACCCCCGGGGCTTGGCCATTTTTTACCCCGGGGACTTCATTTGAACAAACTTGATAGTCTAGGGGTTGGCGATCATTTTAAAAGAAAAACTGTTGAAATCTGTCCAGCTGTTCTTGAGAAGAAGATTTTTTAAGGTTTTGACCATATATGGTAATGGTGGCCATCTCGGATCTAAAAAGCATTCATCTAAGGATCATCCACATGAAGTTTGGTCAAAATTGGCCACGCGGTTTCTGAGGAGAAGTCGTTTGAAGCAAAAGTTAACGACGGACGACGACGACGGGCGGACGAAGAGTGATCCCAATAGCTCACCTTTGAGCCTTCGGCTCAGGTGAGCTAAAAATCTCTAAGTAAGTCTTTGTAAAACATGTGACCTCTAAGGCGGGACCAAATGTGACCTCAGGATCACCATTTGAACAGGCTTGGTAGAGGACTATAAGCTTATAGTAGATGCACAATATTAAACCTCTGGCTCTTGCAGTTTCAGAAGAATATGTGTTAAGTATTTTCCTATACAAGTCAATATAAAACATGTGACCCCTGGGGCGGTACCAAATGTGACCCCAGGGTCACAATTTGAACAAACTTGGTAGAGGACCAGAAGCTTATAGCAAATACAAAATATTAAACCTCTGGCTCTTGCAGTTTCAGAGTTTTTAAAGTTTTTCCCTATGCAAGTCTATGTAAAATATGGGGGGGGGGGGGGGGGGGGGGGAGGGGGGCAAATGTGTCCTCAGGGTCACCATTTGAATAAACTTGGTAAAGGACCATAAGCTTATAGTAAATGCAAAATATTAAACCTCTGGCTTTTGTAGTTCAGAGAAGAAGATTTTTGATTTTTTTCCTATACAAGTCTTTGTAAAACTGTGACCACCGGGGCGGGGCCAAATTTGACCCCAGGATCACTATTTGTACAAACTTAGTAGAGGACCATAAGCTGATGCTACAAGTAATACATGAGAGCTCTGTGCCTTGTGGTTTCAGAGAAGCAGATTTTTTTAAAGTTTTTCCTATATGTCTATGAAAAACATGCAAAATCTCAATATACAAACTTTGTACCCCCGGGCACGGCCATTTTTAACTCCGGGAACTTCATTTGAACAAACTTGCTTGTCTAGGCATTGGCGATCATTTTAAAAGAAAAACTGTCGAAATCTGTTTAGCGGTTCTTAGGAAGAAGATTGTTTAAGGTTTCAACAATATATGGTAATGGCGGCCATCTTGGATGTTGCGCTGACCTAATTTTAACAAATCTAAAATGCATTCAACTAAGGATAATCCCTGTGAAGTTTGGTCAAAATTGGCCTAGCGGTTTCTGAGTAGAAGTCGTTTGTTTGAAGCAAACGTTAACGACGACGACGGACGACGACGGACGAAGAGTGCTCCCAATAGATCACATTGAGCCTTCGGCTCAGGTGATCTTAAAATGAAAAAGTGTTTGCCCAATATAGAGTTTGCCCAAAAGATATCGGTCTTTTGTTATTAAAACATTTATTAACAAGAATAGTTTGTCCAAATGTATTTTATATCTCCTAAAAAACGCAAAGATTTATTTGAAACATGCTCAGATAAATTATATGTATATATATATATTATAAGTAAGTAAATCCATAGTTATGGCCCTTGATTTACTGAAAAATGCTATAGCTGTATCTATTTCGTTTTTCATCACATCTTTTCCAAACTTTTCTTAATGTTGATATTAAACCGCCCCCACCTCACCACTCCCCCTTCCCAACCCACCCCACCACTCCCCCAGATTTGAGCAGAAACAGCAGAGTTGTGGTCCTATACTGAATGGAGTGCTATGTTTTGTTTTGTAGGTCCTTCGTTTTTCATCTGATCTTAGCCAGACACTCTTAGCCAGACTTGTTCAGAGTGATTATTTCAATAAAAGCTCGTAAAAATGTGAAAACCAGCAATATCGGACACCCATCTTGACCCTGACTAACCCAACCCAACACAACCCACCCATGTTAACGAGTAAAGCGTCCACAGGCCCTCATATTTTTAAACTGATAGTTTGTATACGCCCGTGTTGTCCGTCCATCTATAGTCCGTACCTTCGTCTGTCTGTACTTTTTTTAACTGACAAGTAATTATGGCATATAACTTCCAAAATGTTAGGTCTACAACAATGGAACAGAGAATAAATACATCTGAAAATGCCCCATAATTTTCCGATATAGTTGTTTTGTTTCCATTTGATAAAAACAATTAAACATGAACTTAACCGTGCCTTTTACAAGTGATTGCGACTTAGACATTTCAAAGTATTAGGTCTACAACAATGAAACTTTGTACACATCATGCTGATCAATTTGCTAACCTTATCTATAGCTATAGGCCACTTCGATTTTCATAACCACCTAGTACATGTAAGGACCATTTCTGTCAAGCTTTTTCTTCAGATTTTAATGGTTTCAGAGTTATGGACCCCACACGATTTCGGACGGACAGACGGGTGGAATATGTGCAATCCTACAGTCCCAACTGGTTATCACCGGTAAGGGACTAATAAATCATTAAGTCTAAAGTTGCTTTAACAAGAATATGTTTCATGACTATGTTAGCCATCAAGAATTACATGTTACATACATGTTGTTAAAATGACATATATGTATATATTCAGAGAAAACACCATCCAATATGAATGTATATTTTATGTTTTCATAAAATAAAACAAACTAAACATGCAGTTTAACCCTTAATAGGATACACGTTAATTTATTATTACAAGTACATAATAATCATGAGCATTTGGAATGAATATTCTATGTAGTATGATGCGTTTAATTACAGACTTGTTATTAGGTCACTGGTTTAATTTTGTTTTAATAAAGGACAAATCCAGGACCGTAGACTGACGTGGAACAACTTTTAAAAAACAAAATGACAAGCAAAATTGATTGACGGGAACACATTTGCCCTAATTTAATGAGACCCAATCCCATTTTGAGGTGTAGACACCTCACAATTTCAAATGTATTTGAAGAAACTAACCCGCCAAATAAGGGCAAAATTACACTACAAAAGCATTTATCAAAACCCTATCCAGGTGTTCAGGTCATAAATTAATGCATATGTACTGATTAAAAGTATAGGTTTATTCACGTGACTGAATATGCATAAAATTAATTATGAATTGGTAACACCTAATTCGATGCTCCAGTTTCTGATTAAAGCCATTTCTAATGTGTCTATTGAGTGTGGATTCTTAAAATATGTAAGTTATGCTATATGATATATACGATATATATCGTTGTCAATAGGTTAAGAAATGGTTTACATATGTTGTAAAATTTGGCTGCTGTTGGCCAGATAGTTACTTTAAGGAGTGCACTGTATGTTTGCTATTTACCCAAGTTGACTACATTGAAAGATATCATGGAAAAAAAGTAACCTTCATTTGTACATATATATAAGCAGAGCCTTTTTACCAGTTTTGGGGAAGGGGCCTTTTGGCCTAAATTGGGGAACAAATCCATGCCAGATTGGAAATGAAATTTCCATTGTTAAGTTTAAAAAATGGGGAAAACTGCATGGTTTTAAAAGAAATTTGATTGGGAAAGGGGCCTTAATTTATACAGGCCGCTGCAAAGAAGGGTAAAAAGGCCATGATCAGTAAACACATTTAACAAATAAACAATAACGTATGCATACAATTATTTAAGAACAAAGAAATCTGGACGGAATTAAAATAATAAAATGCACAAATTAAAAAAATAGAATCTACCTGGACAAAAATACGTTAATGCAGAATAAAACCAATTCTTTTATAGTCGATTCAAAAGCCCCTGAGGGCTTATGTTATGTTGTTGTGTGTGTCTTGCCGACTTTAAATAAAATTTATCTTATCTTATCTTTTATTATATACTTCCCAGTGAAATAGTGGATTGTATGGTTGGAATAAACCTTCTATTCTCATTGATTCTATGCGCATTAAATATATGTAAATCGCCTCACGTGCTGGCGTTACTATATTTATCTGTGAATACGTTAAAGGGAACTGTCGGAACGAAACGTATTTTCTGTTTGAAACAGTTTGGTAGTGTTGCATGATAAAAAGTATATAATAAATAGAATATTTGTTGGTTTGTCGTGAATATAGGATTTATTTTCATCCCGAAGTGAGAAAACTTATATTTTCACTCGTGCTATAGCACTCGTGAAAATATAAGTTTTCTCACCTCCTATATTCACTCCATACCAACAAATATCCTCTATATCTCCTCAAGATCCAATTATAGCTTAACAATAATTATCTGAAGTGTCAGCCATTTTTAGTTACTGACCAATGGTATAACACTAATCAAATCATGTGGTATGCCAAATAGCTCAAGTAGAGCTTTTTTACTTCTAGCAATTTTAGTGCAATAACAGGACGAAACTAAAATACAGAGCTTCAAACAACAAGGTTATATTAGGTAATATAAGTATACAATGAGGTATGGACTACCGGTACATGGTATGGACTACCGGTACATACCTTCAATGTCTTCATACTAAAAGAAATTTTTAACAACAATGGTTTTTAAAAATAAAAATAAATCTTTACTCTAACACATCATATTATTAAAAGGGACACACGGCAATCTTGACTGTTTTCAAAGCTCGCAGAATCACGTTAGTTTTTGTACATGACCTGCATTTGTTCAATCTGCAATATAAAAATAATATAAAGGAAATTGTTTTTTTATGTTAATACTACTACAAACTGTTGATTATAATGCACCAATAATATATTTAAACCTACGCAGGAACTGTCAATAGATACCTATTTACAGTTCCTGACCTATGGTAGAATAACGAAGATAATTAAAAAGCTCAAAATTAGATTAATTTTCAAGCATGTTTGAAAGTCAAAATGATACTGGATCACTAGACTGAGGTACGAATTTTAAAGCTTGATAACAACTTGAAGATTGCCATGTGTCTCTTAATAGTATGTCTCTGCTATAACAAATCGTCTCTTTTCAAGTCCAGTCACCGTATTTCCACGATCAAATATCACACTTGGAATGTAAGAAGTTGGCATGTATATAGTGAACAGAGTCAAGTACAGAATCAATAAAACAAATGTGAATAACTCATATAATGTTTTACAGTTATTGTATTTCATATCATAGTCAATATCTTTTCAGACCAACACATCAATCAATATTGTTCCATGTTGCATCTAGGTATGTTATATTAGGTTAACATTACAATATGAGGTATAAATAACATACCATCTGAGTCTTCCCATTGAAAAAAAAGTCTACAGATGAATATATAACACATATGGTATATAAAGTGCTACTGCAGCATTTAAAAATCAATGTTCATGTTAAGGCGGCGCTTTTTTTTTTACTGACCACTGAGGTTGATGCACTATTTTCAAACAATGTTTATTTTAAAGGACTCTGAAAAACTTCAAAAAAGCTGAAAGAATTATCAAAATGCCATGAAAAATAAAGGAGGTATGACCTATTGAAAATTTGCAAAGATATATAAATGGAAGTGGCCATCTTGGAATGATGATGTCATCGCACCTTTTTACCATATATGGCATACTGACAAAATGTATTTCTTTAAAGCAAAGAAAATCGGACTGCAAATGAAAAATAATCATACAATTTATAATCTTACTCTGTATATTTATTTTTAATCCATTTGCAGTGATTTTCTTTTCTTTTAAATATATTTTGTCAATATAGAACCTAGGATAGCATATATTACTGTACAAAATGAATGTCCTTGTCAATAATGGATATTTTTAGGCTCATTTGTTATGTTTTAACCTTAAGAAAAGAAAATATCATTATTATAACTTTTTAGCCTGACCCCAAGACCCCCACAAGAAGCCTGATGTACCCCCTAATAATGAACGACCCCAAAAGTTAATAGGCAACCCAAAAGAAAACACTCCTAGTATTCACAAAAGGTAAAAGGTCATGCATGTAGAGGACATTACGAGATATTGTTCTGAAACTATTTTCCATGACGTGTTTAATGTCAATGTAATTATGACATTTGACCTACTGACCCCAAAGCGTCATACATATTGTAAACCGGGTAAAAACAAACAAAAATAAGTTATTCATAACTCGAGATATCACGCAGAATACCTTTTCCAAATCAAGCTTAAGCCATATTGAGACTTTGACCTACTGACTGCAAAAGGTCATATTATCTTGGTACCGCGGAGTCAACACCTATAACGCTTAAATATTGATCACGCGCTTAAATATTGATCACACGCTTAAATATTGATCACGTAAAAACTTAAGATATTGAACAGTAACTATAACATCTAAGCCCTTTTGCACAACGTGAAAACATGAATTGTATTATGTTATAAAAAGAAAATGATTTTAATTTTTCAACAAAACTGATGTTTTTGCATATATTAAAATATTGATGGTTTTGATCGCTGTATTATTTGGAACATCCCCCGCGGGAGCAGACCTCTGTGAGGACCTTGTGTGCCTGTTTCACTCCCTTGGATGCTGCGGTATGGATCAGCGTGTGGGCCTCTCTGAAATAAACACAAACATAAGAGTTGATTTGGCTTTTACGATGCACTTACACAAAAAGATTATATGGCGCCAACGGGAATGCACATTCAAGGACCACACTCCATTTACATCGAGATAAAATATGCAGTATGGGCCTAGAACCCTCTCACCTGCAGGGCTGCAGAGTGCCACTATCAATGTTCTCAAGTGGCACCTGAAACAATACATGATGATACAGGGTGATACAGGGATGGTGATAAAGACTTTTAATTAACGTGAAAAAAATAAGAGACAAGAAAAACTTAATGAAAAGCATCCATTCCACAGTAGCAAATTCATTACTCAATAGATTTGGTGAATGCTTTAAAATTATGAATTGTCATTGAAATCTGTTTCCTATAAATAGACAAAATACCGTAAATGGAATATATTTGATCGCCTTAAATATTAAGGGATTTTTTTTGTGTGTGTTTTCTTAACATCTCACATGCAATTCATAAGAAATACATGTATGGAATTTGATATTTTATACATAATGAAGCAAAATGTGATTGGAATGAGATGCTAGATCTCTAATACATGCATTTGGGAGTAATCGTAACTTTGGTAAAGACGGGGTACACAAAGCTGCATCATAGTTAACTCAGTTTTAAATCATCATGTAGATTCCTCGCACCATCTAGATGGGTACAGTCCTTCATAAGTTATTGAGTGGAAGTTTTTCTACGTAACTTACATATTGTTCAATCATTAATATTATAAGAATTGTATATTAAAGGGACACATGGCAATCTTGAGTTTTATATCAGGCATTAAAACTAGTACAACGATTTATTAAAACTGTATCATTTTGACTTTAAAACTGCTTGCATATAATTAAATAAAAAAATGTGAATTATATTTCCTTTCTTATTTTACACATTTTTTAAATATATTATTGGTGTAATATTATCAAAAGTCAATAATGTGTAAAAACAATTTGCTTTGAACTGTTCTAACAATTAATATTGATGATTGAACAAATGCAAGTTTAATAAGAGAAAAACTAACGGGACACCGTGAGTTTTTAAAAAATCAAGATTGCCGTGTGTCCCTTTAAAGCAGCAAGTTGCTTTGCAGATTACTAAACAGTTGATTATTTTAAATTGCGCCAATAATATTTTAAACATATGGTAGAATAAGGCAGAACAATTAAACCTCAGCATTTTATTTAATTATATACAAGTAAATGATACTGGAATAATAAATTGAGATACTAATTTTAATGCTTAATAAAAACTTCAAGATTGCCGTGTGTCCCTTTAAATGAGCAGAAACCTTTTTTTAAAAAAAGGTCATAGTGGGACCTCGTAATATTATATAAATAGGCAGTACACTATTTGCATTATGACGTTCAACTGTATTTTTATTTTATAAAGATTAAAAACTGTATTAACTGCAGGCGGACAGATGCCTATATAACAATTGCCTAATAACCCAATGGCATGTGCAAACTAGTACTATCACTGAAGGTGATGAATAACCCTGCTTTTTTTTATTCTAAGTCCAACAAAGGGCCATAATTCTCTAACGAATTAGGCAATCAACCATGGGTGATGTACAGAGACATAGTGTCATCAGTTGTTATAAGTATATGAAGTTTGGGAACAACCCATTCAAAACTGTTTGAGAAATGCCAGTAATAAAAAAGTGTGACACGATGCGACGGGATGCGATGGGACAGCACAAAAATGTGTATCTGGGTTGGACGCAAAGCGAAATTACGGATGTGATTCCTATATAATCCCCAATTCACTTTGTGAAAGCGGGGGTATAATAAGCCTTGATTTATCCTCACTGTATTGAATGTGGCATTTCAGTGAGCAGACTTCGGTTTCAGTGCTTACAAGTGGTTTCAAGGCTCATCAAAAGTACTGACCAGGTGTGAAAATCTTTAATGTATTTCGAGATTTAAACCCAACTCAGTCCTGGCTGCGATAGAATGCACAACTCTGGATTACTAAACCTTGGTGATTTCACCGCGGCCCCAAATATTTCAACCCAATGGCATAAGGGCTCAAATCCACAGTAACTTGTGTAATGACCAATTACGTATTGAAACAAATGTGTCATAATTTCCATTATAACCTATTTGCCAAAAATTCTAAAAATCAGGTACAAATAGTGAAACTGCAAGTATCATCTCGCCAAACAGTCTGTTATTTTTCAAGTTTTCATCCAAGTAAATGTCATACCCAAATGTGGAGGTGCATCGTTTTACTGCTTACTGATTGGTCAAATTGTTTTAATGATGTCATGCATGCAATACATACCCAGGTTTCACATCTGTCTTGAAGCCTTTGAGATGGCCGACTGCCAGGTTATACGCTGCATGCGGATGGCCCTGATCTGAAGCTTTCCTGTAAATACAGTCAGAAGCTGTATAATTCTTATAAGTTACACATCGATGAATGTAACTGGGTAATTTATACTATTTAAAAATGAAAACATGCATGCAACACTACATTATTATTTTCACCCATAACGATGAACTGATGCTAGATGTTTGCTGTATAAATTAATATACAAATATAAACTCAGGAGTCCTTAATGCAGTGACGATGACAAGGCTGCTCACAACCGACAAAGTAATCCCGTAGTTTCTGCCATATTGCTACACATGGCGACACATTAAAGTAAATCCAAAAAGGGGCTTAACTCACGGAATCATCCAAAAAGCAAAGCCCTTGCAATGTCCACTTCAATTCTTTGCTAAGTTTTATATCAATCAGATGGAAACTGTTCAAGTTAACAATAAGGAGGAAAATATGAAGAAAAAAATAAATATAGGTTCTGTTTTTATGCTGAATTGACATGTCCCTCTTTGCAATACAGTGAACCGTCCTGTATAATATTGAGACAATTTGTGGACAACTGTGGGAGGAGTTAAGAAACACAATCCATTTTCAAGTAAATTTTAAAGAAAGAAGGGCAATAGCTCTGGTAATACGCGATAATTAATTGTTTTGTTTGTACAGTGTTTTACGTCATTTTCAACACATTTAAGGTTATATATGACGGTCAATTTTATTGGGTGGAGGCAGAGCACCCACTTTTCCTGGGTAGAACCAGTACTGTACACCTCACGCCCTCCGTAAGAATCGACAACCAGTACTGTACACATCACGCCCTCCGTAAGAATCGACACTTCCTCATTTACAAGTTGAGCTTCCAGTGGAATTCAAACCTGCAGCGGTGAGTCTCAGATGAGAAGGTTTACAATGCAATGTCGCGTTAACCCCTCATCCATGGAGACGATATATATTACACGATAAATTTTATGACAAATTGATATGCACATCTTGTCATCATAGTGAAGAAATACTTCAAATACATTCTTCCAATAGTTGAACAAGAGAGCCAAGATGGCCCTAAATCGATCACCTGAGTACTGGCCCATAATCGAAATTCTTTGAAATCTTATGGTCATATACAACCTGTGCAGGTTTGGTTAAGATTGTTCAAGAAATGTGGCCTCTGTTGTGTTAACAACATTAATATAAAGACACTGACAACATTTGGTAAAGATCAAATACAAAATGAAGGTGCTAGAGTGTAACACCTGGGGCAGGGCCAAATGTGACCCCAGGGCTACATGTAAAATATGAGAGCTGTGTGCCTTGTGGTTTCTGAGAAGAATATTTTTTAAGATTTTCCCTATACAAGTCTATGTAAAACATGTGACTCCTGGGGCGGGGCCAAATGTGATCCGAGGGTCACCATTTTAACAAACTTGGTAAAGGACCATAACAGTATAGTAAATCAAAAATATTAAACCCCTGGCTCTTGTAGTTCCAGAGAAGAAGACATTAGTGTTTTTCCTATATAAGTCTACGTAAAACTGTGACCCCCGGGGCGGGCCAAATTTGATACCAGAGTCACCATTTGAACAAACTTGATAGACGACCATAAGCTTATAGCATAAGCAAAATATTAAACCTATGGCTCTTGCAGTTTCAGAGAAGAAGACATTAGTGTTTTTCCTATATAAGTCTATGTAAAACTGTGACCCCCGGGGCGGGCCAAATTTGATACCAGAGTCACCATTTGAACAAACTTGGTAGAGGACCATAAGCTTATAGCATAAGCAAAATATTAAACCTCTGGCTCTTGCAGTTTCAGAGAAGAAGATTTTTTTATGTTTTTCCCAATACAAGTCTATGTAAAACTGTGACCCCCGGGGCAGGGACAAATTTGACACCAGGGTCACCATTTGAACAAACTTAGTAGAGAACAATAAGCTGATTCTACCTGTAATATATGAAAGCTCTGTGCCCTGTGGTTTCAGAGAAGAAGATTTTTTAAAGTTTTTTCCTATATAAGTTTAAGAAAAACATGCAAAATCTCAATATACAAACTTTGGATTCCCAGGGCACGGTCATTTTTGACCCCAGGGACTTCATTTGAACAAACTTGATAGTCTAGGCATTGGCGATCATTTTAAAAGAAAAACTGTCAAGCGGTTCTTGAGAAGATTTTTTAAGGTTTCAACCATATATAGTAATGGCGGCCATCTTGGATGTCGCGCTGACCTAATTTTAACAAATTTACAAAGCATTCACCTAAGGATCATACAAGTCAAGTTTGGTCAAAATTGGCCAAGCGGTTTCTGAGGAGAAGTCGTTTGAAACAAAAGTTAACGACAGACTAAGGATCACCTTGAGCCTTCGGCTAAGGTGATCTAATAAGTTAAACATTTTAATTAGTATTCACCAGCTACATAGATATCATTAAATCTTTGGGTTTTATAATTAAGAAATCCTTCACAAAACGGTAACCGTGCTGTTGTTTTTTCACGAATTAGATGATGCAAGTGAAAGAAATGAAAAAACATGGCTACCATAGGTGTGTTGTTGTTTTTTAAGAGAGAGAAAAAAATAAAGAGTCTACTTAGTACTATCGACATATCATCAATATATGAAGTAATTAAAGAGTACCTGAACCATTCCATGGCTTTTTCGTGATGTTTTTCCACTCCTTTACCTGAAATATAAAGAAATGCATTTCAAGATCTGTAATCATGGTAATTATAAAATAAAATTAATAAAAATCCCGAGAGATCCAGATTTGGAGACAAGTCATGTGGTATAGTTGTGAGAAAAAAACAGCAAGCAAAAAGAAACTTTTTTTATATCTGGGAACGAATTTTAGTTATGATCGCTTTTTCTCTCATTTAAGATTGGAGAAGCCGGGCAACAATTATTTTTTTGATAAACGCGACACCCTTTTGGAAAATGTAGCATCACCAGGGATGCTAAACTGAGACAATATGGTTTCACCAGAGGCGCCAAACAGAGATAATATGGTATGTATAATTTTAATTTACAAGAATAATAAAGATTAGTAATATGTGTCCATGATAAACTGATGCTCCAACATGCAATTTGAATTATAATATAGACTGGTAAAAGATCTTCAATATTAAAATACAAAATAGGGCATTATATTAGCTGGCAAAGCGTCAAAACCAATATGCACATCTTCACTTCATTTGTCCTTATGACCTACCAAATTTCATCTTGATCGGATGAAAACTAAAAGGAATTGACTGGAAATGCAAAGTGTGATGTACAAATAGACAAGGATAACTTTATATATAATTATGTCTTCTCCACAAAGTGGTTGGAGCATTAAAGGGACAAATGGCATTCTTGATTTATTTATTTTTTGTTAATTCACGTCTTCTACATAATTTGCATATTTGCAATTCAGTATTAATAATTATTTGAATAGTTAATTTAGATTTTTTATTTTTTTTATTTTACTAATTACAGAGTTAGTATATTGCACCAATAATATATTTAAACCTATGGTAGAATTAAGAAGTAAATTGAAAATTTCCAAATTTGAAGATATTGCAAGCAGTTGATACTTGATTGATAAACTTAATATTAATGCAAATAACACATATAATTTCAGAATGCCATGCGTCCCTTTAAAAGACCTGCATGACTAACATCAAATTGACCTACCGTGTAAATATCGTTGTCCAACCTGATGTTGGGCAGAAGGATACCCGAGGGAAGCATACACATGCGTAACATTGAAATGTAGATGGTCAAAATAGAAGTATGCATAGAATGCAAAGGTTATCGTCAAAGCTAGCGCCAATCCCTATAATAGACAAACAAATGTAATTATGTAAGGATTATGCACTCTTAATTATGTGTAATTCCATTGAAATTGCAATAAAAAAAGATAAACAATAGAAATTAAAACTCAAATAATCCTAAATATTTTTACATGAAACTTTCAATTTAATAGCTTACACTTTATCTAGACAGTTCTACAAGAGTTACTACACACTCAAGATAAAAATGTGTATTGATCAAATAATCAAGGTCATTTGTGTAGTGATTATTATTTAATAATAATAAAATGGATAGCTGTCTAGTCACAATGGAAGTCAAGGCTGAGATGGTTCCCAAGGGGAAGTCAAACCTTGGTTTAATAGGTGATGACAAGTGGGGTGAAGCCATCAAAGCCCAAGATGGTCTTAGGTTAAATTTTATGAATTTTATACTTTTCATATCATATACCCGTGTATTTTAATTGAATTCATTTAAGTCACACCATTTACTGAAACAATACAGAATTTGAGATGGTTAAACTATCTATCTATTGATACTGCAACACCCCCTTTCGAAGATTATGTGAACTAGTGAACTAGTATAGTAAACTATACAAACTTTTGGTATAAAATATACCACTTTTTATTTAAAAAATTGCAGACAAAAAAACAACATTTTGGTCAAACTGTAACTATTAGAATGCGTGAGAATGTAGAATGTTGCGTGCATGTGAGCGTGATTTGACACAAAAATGTGTGTCTCACGCCCAATACGTGAGACTTGAAAGGTATGTTAAACTGCAAATGTATATGTAGTACAGAAGCAATCCTAAAATCTTTAACCAATACTTATTAACAATATTTTATTGCAGCAAGAGTGTATTCTCAAACCAAGGTTTAATACAGTAGGTCCCAACTGACATGATGCCGGATATCAATCATTTATCCATTTTAACCAATCAAACTAATAAGATACCTCCAACAAACAATAGCACTTGCAACTGTATTATAAAGCATGTGCAACTGTAACAGGGCACGAAAATTCCACACGTCCGCTCGCTATGACGAGTGCTTATTGATGCAGGACAAGTTAAACTTCAGATAAATTCTTTAACTATTTATCAATTTGTCCATTCAAATATTGCGTAGGACGAGTAACTAGGAAACAAACTTTCTTGCCCTGTGTAATGTAACCTATATTGTCTCAGGAGGAGATATTAGTAGTATTAATATACTCCCGGTCCGATATCAACAACAGGATGGAGATATCTATGTACTCACATTAAGCTAATTGAAAGGACCCTCACTCAGCAAACAAAGACAGTTTGACAATACATTTAACAGATTAAATGACCCAAATGGAGTCAACGTCCTTTAAAGAACATCGTTTTTGATATACCAGTCATCTGGTGAAATGTGTATACATAAGCATGCCGCAGTAAATTCTATTTGAAATGTAAAATATTTTATCTATTAATTTAAGGAGTATAATTTAAATGTTTTGATGGCTTACTATACATGGTATAACCCTATAAAATACAAAAAGTATAATGTTTGTCTAAAATAGGTTATTTAAAAAATATTCCATTTAAAGGTTTGGCATTAAGTTACTGAATAATTGATTCACACATAATAATACACAATACTGTACTGCAATACTGCTGTAAACACAATAATCAATATGCCATTGGTGAATTGTTGATACAGCTTAAGAAAATGTTCACAGTTCCAATAGTTATTGATTACTGGCCTACTCCGTTGTTGTAAAAGTATCCCGTTTATGCCAAGATTCAGAAAATTCTGGATGAAAGATGATGTCATTCGTCAATAAACTGATACAACAGGCTCAATATTATATAATAAATAAAGATAATTATTGAAAATAGCAGTCACCTTCTGTCTATATTCTATAATTTAACAGTTGACTACAGCAATTAAACAAGCAAGTTATCGAAAATGCGAACATTTCATCAAACTGTGCAACTGCGATCGACTATGCGTGTGCAACTGCGACTGTGCGAGTATCAAAATAATTGCCACTAACCTCCAGAATACGAACATGAGTGGGGTCTGGCTTTTTCTTCCTTGCCAGGTAAACCTTCCCTCCGTAAGGGAGGTCTGGGTTCCAATCTGAATCATGATCTGGAACAAATCGTTGCCTGACTCTAGTTGTTTCGCCTGAAATCAGTCCCACTGTCTCAGAGTCCGCCATCTTGTAAACAATTTACTGCAACTGCCACCTCGCGGATGCTGCGTGGGTTGTCTGGTGTTACAGCAGGTGCGCGTTTAAAGTCAAAGGCGTAGGGACAGAGGGTAGTCTAGCATGTCTAGGGGCAAACTCCCCGCAGTGGTTACTTCCCCTTTCTGTTACAGTAACCAATGCCACAGAGTTTAATTTGTTGGTTACAAAATATTTTCAGGTCAATAATTCAACTTGCTTTTCAAGTAAGTGCTTGTGGTTTTATTTGATCATGAACATAATATGCGAAAAGTACATTTTATGTTTTGTTTTGCTGCAGTAAATTGTCTTAGTAAATTGTCCGCCCCGTAAAACAAATGTCCACCTCGGTTTATAAAGCAAGTATCGTTTTGACTTTAAACCTGCTTGCATACATTTAAATCAAATGTATATAATACGAATTTGGCGTTTTTCAATTTCTGTTCGTTCTTTTACCATGGGTTAAATATATTAGTGGTGCAGTAGTATCAACAAAAAGTTTGATTTGAACTATTTAAGTAAGCATCAATAATGATTGAAAATAAGTCATGAAGAAAAAAATAACGATGCGCCTCGAGTTTTAAAGAAATTAAAATTATAATCTTAATATCATCTGTCTGTCTGTCTGTCTGTCTGTCTGTCCATTGACAATTATTAGACTCCCCGTTATTTTACTCGTGGAAAAGCAACACTGATGAACATTTGACATAGCCTAGCCAATATAGTCATTAATACTACTATTACTAATAATAATAATAATAACTATATATTAGCAGGGCTTTATATGAAGCCCTGATATTAGTAAGAGGCTAGGAAGTGAAATTTTAACAATTAAGAAACCCTAAGGGAAGGAGCGCAGCCTCAAACTGACTTAGTGTTTGCCCTACTTTTCCCCCGCGCTTCTACGAATCCACGCGCGCTTCTACTGAATCCGCCTCCTTGTGTCCAAACAAGCGCGTGCCATTTAGTAAGCGATTACTTATGAGGCCTTTACACAGGATGGCGACCTTTGTGCCTCCCGTGTGCGACCATAACATTTGCCAGGTCGTCGTTGGAGGCTCAAAGGAGGCAGAATGGTTGCCTAGGTCGTTCAAAGGTGGTACACAGAAGGTTCAGACATCGCCATGGACGCCATGGTCGCCGTGAATTTTTGAACATGTTCAAAACAGTCGCACAAAGGTCGCCGAGGAGGTTGGTTGCTCAAAGGTGGCTCAAAGGAGGCAGAAGGGAGGCACAAGCATTACCGTGGTTGCAGAATGGAGGCACAGTTGTCGCCCAATGGTCACCAGGTAATAGATGCGTTCTGCTGCAATTCCTTTTGGCTGAATAGTCGTCCAGTGATCGCCGTTAGTTGCCGTTGGTCGCCGATGATGGCACAGAGGAGGCACAGAGGAGGCTCAATGGTTGCCCAAACATTGCTCGGGTGTCGCCTATGTAGCCTATAATCGCGTTGGTTGCCGTAGGTTGCAAAGGGGGAGCACAGGGGAAGCACAGGGGAGGCAGGCAGGTGGCTCAGTGGACGCACAGGTCGTTCGTAGATCGCCATGAAAATGCCCGAAAATTGCATTTTTGGTGGTTCAAGGGAGACACAAGGATCGCTGGAGCAGTTACATAGAAACATGATTTTCTGGGTTTAGGCGACCATTGAGCGTCCTGGCCATTTTGTGGTCGCTCAAAGGTGGCACAAAGGTCGCAGCCCTGTGTAAAGGGGCCATTATTAAATGGTTAAAACTGGTGATCGTTAGAAATTTACATGAATAAGTTCGCCATTTTTTTAAAATTCCTCACCGTCTGATTGGACGAAAAAGTAGGGCAAACACTAAATTTTGATCAGAACCTGATCAAAAGGGCTTTCCTGTCTTAATGACGTCATGACGTCACAACAGTCAGAGATGTCTAAGATGATGATGCTTGTTATGAAAACTCCGGGTTTTTTCCATTAATTGCTTTCTTTTAAAATGTTTTACTTTAAAATCCATCAGTCGACCCTGATAGGCTTTACGTCATGACGTCATCCAAATGGCCGCCAATGACGTCATTTAAGAAATCTTGTTATCGCTATATAATCGTATTTTGATAAAACTTTCACGGGTTGTAGAGATCGAAGTCTAGTTGTACGATAATGTCCAAGGTTGTTATGCCGTCATCAAAGATGGCCACCAGTGATGTCATAATGCAAATCTTGTATTGGCTATAATTTTCTTCTCTATTTATTATCGGATTTGAATAAAACGTTCACAGATTATAGCGTAGTCCGGTTGTGCAAGAACGCCATACATATCCTGACTTCATGGCGTCAGGACGTCATTGACGTCACAATATTTAGAAATTCGATTTTTTTCAACAGATTGCATGATCGAAGTTGTTTTCGTGATAAATCATTCAGTATGTGACGTCACTGACGTCAGGTGATTCTGACGTAGAGACACGTTTTTACATTCCTGCACAACTAGGCAATGAACTCTACAATCTGTGACAGTTTCATTCAAATCCGATAATAGATTTTTGAAAGCTAGCGATAACAGTACTTTTGTTATGACATCACTGACAGCCATCTTAGTTGGCGTCATGACAACTTTTGACGTTCTTGCACAACTGGGCGTTATTCTCTACAAGCTGCGAAATATCCGATCAAAAAATGAAGTCAATATAGTGATTACAATATTTCTTTAATGACGTCACTGGCGGCCATTTTCATGTTCAAACTGTTAGCGTTAACTTAGACAATGACATCGAATGATTTTTCAATGAAATAACTTTAAAAAAAGCTATCAGGGAAAAATGTTTTAATAACATTGTGACGTCACTGACGTCATGACATCAAGACCTAGAGACACCGTTTGAAGAACTTGACCCTGAATTCTACAATCTTTGAAAGTTTCATTCAAATCCGACCATACGTTTTTTGAGATCTAGTGATAACAGCATTTTCATCATGACGTCACTGGCGGCCATCTTGGATGACGTCATGACAAACTTTGACAATCTTGCGCAACTACACTTTGTTCTCTATAGGCTGTTAAAGTTATATCAAAATCCGATCATAAATAAAGTAAGTATAGCGATTACAATTTTTCTTTAATGAAGTCATTTGCGGCCATTTTGGATGGCGTCATGACGTAAAAACTGCCAACATTGACTGAAACAACGAAAGTGAATGAGATTTAAAAAAAAAAATACTTTAAAAAAATGCTATCAGGTTAAAAACTATTTTTAATAACATTGTGACGTCATGTCATAGATAAACACTTTGACATGACACTGAACCCTACAATCTGTGAACGTTTTGTTCAAATCCGATCAAAAAAACATACAGTAGATATATAGCCTCGGTCACCCGGCCCACTTCTGATTTCTTCGTTACGCTATTCTACACGGATCCAGAACCAGGGCCTGGGGAAACTACGACGTTTAAAATCGCCCTCTCGTTTTTTGCGATTTTGGCGAGATTTTGAGAGATTCAACGAGACTTTCAAAACACTTATTCTAAATTAATTTCATAATACTTTCTTACTTTCTTAAAACCCCAATTCAATCCAATTCAATTACTTTCAAATTTTGAGAAGCAACATGTGACGTCAAAAATGGTAACAGGTGCATCAACAATTGACGTTGTACGTTTATTTACAACATGACGTCACACAAACGTCAACTTTATGCACATGAAAAAAACGCGCGAATAAATTGGACAAATCGCTAGTGGGCGCTTTAATTGGCCTAATCTGCCCAGACCGAGGATATCTGCAAGTAAGACATATGCATGATACGGTCTAGCTGGCCGAGACTAAAGTAGATATACCGATAACAACATTTCCTTGATGACGTCACTGGCGTCCATTTTGGATGACATCATGACACCAAAAGCTTAAGAGGTCCTAAAAATAAAACAATTTTAATTAATATGAAACGGTGGTGTTTGGCGTCAAGGAGCCTGTACACATAGCCAATCAAGTTTATACCAAATGAACCATGAAGCCCATATGGTATAGAAAGAACCAGTCTCGGGGATTTTATATATAGCGTCTCCGTGGCCGAATAGTTAAGGACGTTGCGTTGTAAACCTTCGCCTCTCACCGCTGCGGGTTCGAATCCCACTGGGAGCTCGACTTGTAAGTGAGGATGTGCGATTCTTACGGATGGCGGGAGGTGTACAGTATGTACAGTACCAGGAAAGTGGGTGGTCTGCCTCCACCACAAAAATTCGACCGTCATATATAACCTTACACGTGTTGAAAATGACGTAAAACACCATACAAATCACGCCTACTAAACAGTGTCTCCAGCTCGAAAAGTAGCAATCGTAAAAAGAGACAAAGCAACATCCGAGCTAGAGACATCGTCAAGAAATGGCTGTCAAAATGTGAGTATGACCCATGTTTTAGCTATTTTTTATTGTTTTAAGACATGAACTGACAAATCGGAGAATGTTATGCTCCGGGTATAAGCCAGGAACGTCCGTAAAACCCAAGATTTGTTCCATATAATGGCTTACCTGTGTTGTAGAACTTTTCTCCCGTAACAGGTAAGCTTGTTTACATGATAAATTTCGACATTCTTGTGTAGTTTAGTCCGAGTTCTATACATTAAACATATTGTAGCATCATATATTGGTCCAATATGATGATAGAAACAAATTAGCACCACAAATACACAGGAAAAGTCATTACTCGGAGAGTTATGTTGATTTTTTTATAAGAGCTGGAGACAACATACGAGAGCGGGAGACAAAACAGGGAGCTAGAGTCGATGCAATACTATTGCATACCATAAGAAAACCATATTAAATCAATTGTAAAAATTAGAAACTACCAATACCCCCACCATACTATCAACCTTAATAGCTCAGTGTTGTATCAATTGAATTCCGTAAAAAACCTTTCTGTACATGGAATATATAATTCGACACATCTCGTACACTTCTTCGAAGCATTACTCGAATGTATATCATCAGCAGCATCAAATCTTTTATTCACTCAGTTCATTACCGTGTCATGGATATAGTATACATAACATGCAGGTATGTAAACATGGTACAATGTGTATTATTAAATAGCATACATTAAGTGTAGATTGTTGGGAGAGTTACTTTAAACGTTAATTCCTCAATATATTTGTAATAGCGTATACAATCTACATTTTCAATCTCTAAATATTGGTTGAGTATATCGAAGGTCACAATATTGGTAACATCATACTAGCATAACGCGCGTCAGATTTGCGCCAAAACAAATCTGCATTCAAAATCAAAGTTATCTTCTAAGTTTTGCAATGTCATTTAGTCGACTGCTCCATCTATAGTTTATTTGCATGAAAACAGTAGTAGAAACTTCATCTGTATTGTAATAACAAACACGCAACGCCAACCATACATCAACACGTGTAGTAACCGGCTATATTGTTTACATAGCAACAGTGCACTATTTTATATGCCGTTGCCTTCCGGATAACATAATGTCAATACTTTGAACATACCGAAGCGTCGATATACACAAGAGGCGTGATCCCAAAGAATGACGAGATTGGCCGAGTTTTCACGATTAGGAATATATCGGAGATCTATTCCACAATGTTCATTCACTGAAACACACTTAAATTCAGACACATTTAGCTGTCACATAGTTCTATTTGTTTTAATCTATTGACTTCTTTGGCATTTCACAAGAAAAGTTAGCCGAATGAATCTAATTGAACTATTTAATTGTTCTTCGTTGTCATGCCAAAATATAACATCTTGCCACGAATTATCTTTATGACAAGTATGTTCCATGTTTTGTTTGTAAGCATATCGTTCAAGGATTACGGCACGAAATATAAAACAAATATGGTCAGACCAGTACGAAGAGGTTGGTACTTTAACGACGGAAAACATTATCGGCGCTTATGCCGTTATAAAGGAACTGGTAATTTTGATATTATAGATAAACGTATTCGGTATTTGCTTTCTAGAGTTCCGAAGCATAGATTGCCTTCAATTATTGATTTTAATGCATGTCGTACTCAGATCGTTCAATCCATTGAGGATATTAGTATCTACGTTTAGTAACGTTATAAGTTGGTTGTGCATCGCCATGGCACAGTGTCACTCTTAATGAACATGCTAATACTGTTGTCGAAACAACTTGCTGCATAATTCATTTTTGTTGACATCTATTAACACCGAGTTAAAACGTTCAAAACGTTGTTGCCACGCTCTTTCAACAACTGTTTTTCCGAAAAGGCTCTCACATAAACCAGGTTTCTCCGCTTTAATATATGCATACAGCGCAGACATCTTAACAGCGTAGCGCATGAATTCATTTTGGTCCGCAAGTCCGACCTTCTGAAAACCTCCCAGCAACATACCAACTGCATAAATTGTGCCATCCCGTACAATAACACACACGGCTCCAGACGAACCGTGGGAAAACAAAGCCGATGATTTGAATGGCATGTTACTCACACAATCGACTGGCGCTGACCCGCCAGGCAAACACACCGTTTTTTCTATACGTGGCTTTCCAGTACACGATCTCGAAGGGTATCCAACTAAATAGAACGGATCACCTGGTTCAACATCAGCAATGCATATCGTTGGTATTGACAACGGTTTAGTTGATCCCTTTACTTCTAGTACATCGACATCTAGTTCGTCCGACATATAAACGGTTTGGGTGATGACTTTAAGTTTCTGACCATTAAAGAAACCCTCCATTACACTGTGGTTTTGAATTAGTTTCGGCTTATCTATTTAAAAGAAAACATACATTTAATAAATAGAAATCTACATAATATATATACATGTTTGAAAATATTTGTTGACGTTTAAAACAGTTTGTAAAAGTATTCACGTACATCATCAATCGAGAAAAAAATAACAGTGCTATGTTTTTTTGTTTTGTTTTTATGTACGTGTACTTCCTTTAACATTAAGATAAAATTTATATACCATAATATGGCTCTTGGAAGTTTTATAAAGCAATGTAATAGAATTTGATCACATCAAGGTGTTTAAATGAATCAACGAGATGAGACCATACTTCATTTGTATTGTAGCTTGTCCATTTCAGCTGTCTCATACTTTAACGTCCAATATCTGGTAGTTATTGTAAACAATATCTGGTAGTTATTGTACACAATATCTGGTAGTTATTGTACACCAGTTACTATGACAGGTTTTATTTTCAATTAAATGAGTTTCACTTGAGAAATACAAAAGAAATATCAGCGACTATGCTACAAGACTTTAATATCATAAGGCTATGGTGGCTGATTTCTGCAATTTGTCGTCTTTTTGTTTTTTCGTTATTTCGACGCGAAAAGACGACAGAACGAAAAGACGACAGGACGAAAAGATGCCAAATGCAGCGCGAAAAGACGCCATTTGATATTTCGTCTTTTCATTAAATTTCGTGTGGTGTTCTGTCTTTTCGCGATGCGTTCTGTAGTTCTGTCGTCTTTTCGTTCTGTCGTCTTGTCATCTTGTCGTTCTTCGTCTTTTCGCGATGCATTTGTCGTCTTTTCGTTCTGTCGTTCTGATCCGTGTAGTATAGTGTAACGAAGAAATCAGAAGCGGGCCCGATGACCGAGCCTAATTCAACTACAAACGACGCAATGATTTCATTTTCAAAAGTATGCCATGTAATTCATTAAAGTGGTTTAATTTCAATATTCGTATACAATGTGATAACTATATTTATCACATAACTTATGGTGTGGGAGTGGAATAGCACCATATTTTCGATATACCACTAGTTATATAACTATGCAAATAAGCACATTACGCGCTGTCAAAAAAAAGTCGATAATGACTATGATCCAATTCCCACGGTTTATGTCGGTTTCGCGTGTTAAAGCGACAGGCAAAATGCAATAAATGTCCATGAGTTATGTGATAAATAGAATCTAACATTCGTTCTCATTCATTATTGAATTTATTAAACTCGTTAGCAAAAATAATATATTATAATGCTCGGCAAGAGCCTCACATTATATCATCATTTTGCCAACTCGTTTAATAAATTCAATAATGAATGGATCCTTTATATTCTTAAAATCGTGTTTAGTGCCGTGGGCACGTGGACTAGTGGCTGTAGATAAAGCAATAGTGTTATTACATACTGGTCCTAAATGGGATCACAAAACCCAATATGTGTGACTTTAAAATAAACTACCGCTTAAGCCGGTGCTAGAAGGCCACAGAGATGTTGCACCTTTTAGCATCTCTCAATAAAACGGGTCTGCTGCTTTTCTCTCTTGTGTATTGTTTCCAATGTATACCCTTTTCAAATTTTTAGATACCTAACTTAATACGTTGCCATGTTTGTTTATTATTGATTGTAATATCTGCTTACCTAGCACATCGTTGATGACATGGCCTGCTGTTATTATGTATTTTTGTCCCACAACGAATCCGTTGCCTACAGGTTGGTCGCCTCTTAAAAGCATTCCAGTGCAACTTCTTATCGGGTCCCAATTAAGATTGTGGAAATTAAGCAACGGTGTTGGCGACTTTGGTAAACCTAAACATAGTTTTATATATTTTAACATATCTCTATGGAAAGGATATCTAAAAGCATGTTGCTATTGTTCCAATCCATTTATTATTGTATGCTACATTTGTATAGTGCGTTATCAATGAAATAAAAATGTGTTTAAACCATACATATCTCAATCATTTTGCATGGGAGTTTAGAATAAAATTATGAACTGTAAAGATTATAGTTGATACATTTCGACATTTATATAAATTACTTTTTCGATTATCCTTCATTCAAGTATTACTTTGGAACCTACATTCCAGCAATTACATGTAATTTTACATTTAAATAGCAAGTTCACTTTTGTGTTTAAAAAAAAATCACTTCTTTAAAAAAATCTTCAATTGTTTTATATCATTCATGGCTGCTGGTACCGATTTCCTAATTTTCAAACTAGTATCCCGCGCGATATTTCATATCATATGTCTATATTTGCATGCCCTATCCTACGTATATATTTCATGTATTACGGTTGTGAGCAAACCATTTACACGTAGTACTGCACGAGAGGAAATAAAAAAAAAAGATAACATAAATAGTTTACATTGTTTTGCGAAAAACTCTTGCAAACGTTCATTTCTATTTGTGTCGTATGTTTTTCTCGCTCCATTTGCTTCTTTGGCAACAGACAAACTTGAGAATTGTGTTACTATCACGTTTTCGGAAGTATTGACGTTCCATTTGCTTCCACCACCAGTTGTTCCTAAAATTATAGAAGTCGTATTTATTAAAGCAAATGATAATGCAGGTCACTTTTAAATTTTGAAAAAACATTTACAACTAATTTTCTGTGAACATACTCGACTTCAATAAAACCGGGTCTGCTACTTTTCTCTCTTGTTTGTGTTCTTTGCCTCCAAGAGATCCCATTCTCAGTAGTTATTCCATTAATGTGATATATTGGTGAAGATGCCTTTCCGCATAACATGTTTATAATCATCCGTGTTTTCGATTTTTGTCACATATGTATTTAAACAATAACATTATAAAAGTACATACTAGGATAAATAAAAGGCAAGATATAACATCAAAAACAAAAAAAAGGGTTGACAATAGGGTTACCGCATTGGTTCTAGGGAGCACCAAACTTCACTCTTACCCTATTGTCATCCCAGTAAAACGAGATCCGTTTAAATAAAGATATCCCCGCCAGGTTATATTCTCTAATAAACAAGGCAGCACAAATAGGCAATATAACACATAGATGATATATGGATAAACAAAAAGCGTAGAAGGCCACAAAACAAGTTTAATATGGTAAGGCTATGTCCTATTGTCGCCAGAAATATATCACCCCCGTAGTTAAAGTTCTCAAATATCACAAAATATCGCACCTCTAATATCGCACATTTACTGTAAAACGTGATTTATGTGGTCTGACGATACCTTTTTAATATCGAACATATATAAAACATATAATGAATATATACTTGACTGATCCTTTGGGACCAACCAGTCCAATATAGGCGGCTTTTAAGTAGAATACCGCTTAAGCCGGTGCTAGGGGCGTGAGAAGTGTTGCTTCCCACAGTACCTCTCATGAAAAGACTCAATACAACCGTCTGCTGGTTTATTGTTTTGGTTGTGTTTGTTGCTCCAAAGGATCTCCTTTATCAGTATTTATTAGTACATTTGTAATACCTTCATACTGATCTTCTTTGTCAAATGACACATCAATATCCATGTCTTTTGTCAGAAGTCCTTTATCTTTGGCGCAAGAAAAAGCTGCTTGAATAATAGAAGTTGCTATTTTTTCAATAGGGACATCAGCAACATTGGTATTTGTATCTGACGATTCATTTCGATGTAACGTCAGGCGTATACCAGATGGTTGTTTAGAAGTTTGTCGTACTCTGTTTGTCTGAGTTTTCTTACTGTTATCGTCTTTAACGACTGTGGATATGTTTTTGTTTGATTTAATGACAGATGTCAACTTTGACTCGGATGGTATGATTAGAGACTTGTTGGAACGTCTTGTTTGTGTCTTTCTCGCCTGTCTGCCACCTAGACGATTCTTTTTAGGTTGTCCTATCTGCAGCATTACATCCAGCTCTTTATTTGTTGGAAGTTTGTTCGCATCAATACTGTGCTTGTCATACTTGTACATCAGTTTAATGATATTTGAAAAGTCTCCATTAAGAAACTTCCGTGGGAAGCTCGCAATGGATTTCAAAGATTTCGGAATGAAATTCAGTTGAATACAACCTCGGGTTGCATTTCCAAATTCCATCCCGAAACCTGCCAACTGCGCATTGACTTCATCTCGTTGATCATTATTTAGGTGGTGTATGATAATATCTTCTTGTTCATCCACATCACTGTTGTCATCTACCTGTCGTATCTTTACCGCAATTGTCGTTCCATTTACTGAAACATATAGAGCTAAGTAAACAACATGATAACATATGTTATAGAAGTTAATCTGAAGAGAGACATGCCAATCTTGTTTAATCTTTACAAATGCAAACATCTTTCCATGCTATTGTAATGAAAGTTGAAACCAATAGATGTTATATGCAAATGATCAATATTCAAAGATCGGATTTAAGGAAAGGGAAATAACTTCAAAATGTAAAAAGAAATATTCAAATTGTTTACATTTTCCTCTTCCATACAGTGCAAACAGTTGCCAATTATCTATATTTAATCACTGAGTTAATGTTTCTAAATTTAAAATAGGTGTACATGTTTACCAAAAGCTAGCGTTAATTTGACAAAGGCTTGTTAATAGAAGTTTTTCATTTATTTGATTAAATAGGGGTTAAGGAGAAAAACATTTTTTGGAGACGTTTGTTTTGTTTTAGTGCTTTAACACTTGTACAACAATCCGCAAGAGTGTCTGTGTTCCTTAAATGCACATATATGCTTCATAAACAGATAAGCACCATTTTATTGTTCAAATGAAAACGTTAATAAGAATCGTTCAGTCGTAAGGAACACGAAGTTCACAGGTACAAAATAAATAGGAGTGTAATTAATTCCCGCAAGCAGTATATATTTACCTTTCACTTTGGCATGTATCATTCTTCTGATAATTTCAACTACCTCTTGGGGAATACGAAACGTAGTCTTTAACATGATATTGGTACTAGTGCCAGTGCCCACATTTATATTGACAACTGATTGGTATTCCGCGCCACTACTGCAACCTGGAATAACTACTGCTTGCCTTCCGTAGTCTCCGACGTTCATATTCACATAAACAGCTGATTTAGGAATAATTTCAAAATCTCCATCAATTTCCGTATCTGTAGTATTCACTTCACTTTCTTGTTTTGATTCTGTTCCAGATTCTGTAAAAGTATCTACGAATTGATATTTTTCTGAATAGTTTTAAATGCGTAGCTTTTGTTTGTATCCAATGAATTCAAACAATTAAACATATCTTCAAATTTTGTTTTCAATTTTAAAACATACAGGTTATTGTGCAGTTTGAATGATTTTCTCTTTTGGGTGTACTCGTAGACATCTCACTTTTAAGAATAATTCAGGAGCAATATACGAAATCTATATGTTTTCATAACGTACCTTGAATTTAAAGTAAATATAAAACATTGTCAAACACACTTTATATTCCTAAGATACGAGATCATGATTTTATTGTTAAGCATCAAGAAGTGATGTACGTCGTTTGCTTAAGCCATGTGTTTGATATATACTACTCAACATTTGCTAAGGATCACTTTTATTCTTCCATATAATTTTATTAGAAATTAATTAACAATAACGATATCAATTTCATTGATACTACAACAAAATCCACAATTTGAATTAAGTCATGAGATCATATGACCATACACTGCCCTGAATAAGTTCATGTTAAATAGAAATAATGCTGTTTATTTCAGCAAGAAATTTAGACAACAAAAAGAGGATCCTTAGCAAATGTTGAGTAGTATATATGTCTTACCTGTATCGGTGTCTGACTTGTTTTCTGGTGGACGAAGGGAAACATAATGATTGTTTCCTACAAATCCGATGTTCAATATCCTCATGCTGTTGCGAGTACAAGTATTCGATGCTTGAGTTGGTTGAAACGCATTTGAATGCAGTGCATCATCGAGGTACACTTCTATTCTTCTAAGATACCGCTCAGCCAGCGCTTGTATCATAATGTCATCACCCCATTCGTGATCTCTGGACATTCTGTCGAGATAAGCGTTCCAGTCCCCTTCTACGAACGACGAATATGTCAAACCGTTGGGTGAGTTTGGATTCTGTCTTAAATAGTCAACAGCGGATTTTCTCAAACTTTGCGCGGAGTAGGTGCTTCTGGTATTTTTCCGTTGCAGCTGATCAGCTATAGCCGAGAACATGCAGTTGCCATCGTGTCTGACATCGCAAACGGACAACCCATGCATGTAATCCCTTCTAATATGATCTGGTGACACTTCATTCTTTGAAGATTGTGTCTTGCGAAAAGCTATAAAAATATACAAGTTATGAATTATTATTTCATTTTATATGTGTTTGAAAGAAAGAAATATCGTATGCATTGCTGCAATGACGACAATATTGTATGCGCCAAAAGAAACTGTTTCACTATGGAATTCGTCACAAATCGCTATATGTCTACGCAATATGTTTCAGTGTAGACCACTGTACCTGGTGTGAGTGCGAGAATGACAACTTCCTTCAACTAGACGATGCTCATACGGACTTTAAGATCATTAATGTGCGCATCGCTTATGATCAATACACCTGTCTCACATTAAATATTTGGAAATTTGAAAATTATGTTTGCGTGCAACATTATCTTAATAATATATTGGTATTTTGACTTACCGTTTCTACGTCGCATGAACAATATGCAAGTACATTGTGAAACTATTAGCAGTAATAAAAGGAGTACTAGCAAAATCGACATCAGATGAAACCAATCTATTTCACAGATGTCTTCCTCTCGTTTATTTGGACCCATTGTTTCGAACGTTGATTCCTGCAAATGAGATAAGATAAATAATGTTACTAAGAATTTATCAAATAAGATACATATATATTCCGTTTTAGTTGTTTGTGTTGCTGATGCTGTTTTGTGAGTGTTTGAAGTGTGTGGTGTGTGTGTGTGGGTGGGGGATGGGGAGGATGGTAGAGGAGAGGGAGGTGGTATGTATTATACTAGTACTAATATATTTAGAAAACCATAGTTCACACAAATAGAGTTTATATGAATAAACAAAGTAATTCACTATTCGAAAATAATTAAATAAGTAATTCAGACGAGTACTGCTGCGTTGTTTAATGCACACTCTGTCAATATCAGTATAATACTATGTACGCGGAGGTAGTAAATGTTAAAAGTTCTTGAATTTAATAAATAAAATACTGAAAACGGGATCCTTTGGAAGCAACAAATACAAACAAGAGAAACAAGTAGCAGACTCGGTTTTTTTGAGTCTGTTCATGAGAGGTAATATAAAGTTCAACATATGTCGTGCCCACTAGCACCGACGTCGTGGTATTCTACCTTAAATCCACACAGATTGGACTCGATGATACCAAAAGACCAGTTAGTCACTGACTGATAGTTGATGTGACTTTTCACAGCCGCCACAGAGCATTAAATAAACGCTAGTATGAATGGCAATACAGACTGAAAAGGGATACCATGGAAGCAACAAACACAAACTAACAGAGAAAAGTAGCAGAGTCGGTTTTATTGAGTTTGTTCATGGACGGTAATAAACTCAATAATGAAAAAAAAAATTGGAAAGGCTAAGCAAAACAATTGTAGAAGCAGTTTCTTATTTAGGTCATGATATTGTGTATACTATCTACATGTGATCGTAGAGGACTGCAGAGCATTGCTCTCACTGGTGTAACTTGATATATGATGGTAGATATGCATGCCTGTATATACTGTGTATATTGTTTAGTCATATTAAAAATAACCTGCAGAGTTAGACGTGTGTTCCTCTTGGATAGCATCCTAACACGAAACACAACATGGTGTCAGAATAAAGGGATTTAAATATTTCAATCAACGATTATAAAAAGATCTTGACTGGGTTATTAGAAATTTGGACAAATTATTAAATTAATTTGTAAAAAAAACACATCAATATGGATTTATCAGGCATTCCGCAGCCAAAAATGGACGTTGATGATTCAAATCTTCCGGAGGCTTTGAAAACGTTTCTGCAGCATGTGGAGCTAATTTTCAACGGTCCACTCAAAGGGAAAGATGCAGCCACCAGAATTTCATACTTGCTGTTGTGGGTTGGCGAAAGGGGGCGTGACATATACAATACGTTGGCGACAAAAAATCTCTTGCTGTGCATTACGAACGTTACAAAACATATATCCATCCAAAGCTTAATCCAGTATTCGCTAGGTTTAAGTTCAACAACGAGCTCCAAGGAAACGAATCCATTGAACAATATGTCACCAAGCTAAAATTGTTAGCTACGGACTGCAATTTCAAGGACCTAGACGAGATGATACGCGAATTGTTGATTCTGTACATAAAACAAAGGTTAGGGATGGCCAGGCTTTCGCAAATGTAAAGGTAGTTCCTGCTTCTTTCCCAGTATAATTTAAGTTCGACACTGGCAGCCAAGTTAACATTATTCCAAAGAGCTTAGGTTGTATCACCCTCTCCAGAAACCACCCCGCACACTCTTTGATTATAATGGCGGTACACTAAACACTGTAGGTATCTGTACCCTCCCATGAAAAGATGGTACATGCGATCAAACCTTAGACTTTTACAGTGTCAAGACGCGCTCTCCTGCAATAATAGGACTCAAGTCCTGTGAGGAGTTAGGCTTCATAAAGTTAGTATACTCAGTAGACCCTATAAAGTTCCAAAATACTGACAACATTCTTATGACTAAGACAACTGTACTTAAGGAATATGCTGATGTGTTTCAAGGTATAGGTCTATTCCCTGGTGAATGCAACATTCACATTGACAAACAGCTACCCATGTTGATCATCCATCCAGACGTGTACCCGTTTCTCTACATGACAAAGTTAAGCAACAATTAGATTGCATGGAATCGGATGGTGTCATTGCCAAGGTCACGACGCCTAATGATTGGGTCAATTCCATGGTAATCGTGAAGAAGCCACAGTCTGCCAAACTCCTTAATATGCCTCGATCCCAAGGATCTGAACAAGGCTATATCCAGACCACACTATCCTTTAAGAATACTAGAGGATATATTGCCAAAGCTGTCTGGTTCAAGATATTTTTCGAAGCTTGGTGCTAGGTCTGGCTAAAACTTTCACACCAGTCTTCTTTCCTCACTACCTTTAATACCCCGTTTGGACGGTATAGGTATTTAAGACTTCCATTTGGACTCAAGTCAAGATGAGTTCCAAGTTTCAATTTCTTATCAAAATTTGCACCAAACCTATCAACAGCCACACGTCCTCTTAGGCAACTGTTATCCAAGAAATCAATCTAGAATTTGTATGGAACTCGCAGCATGACGCCGCGTTTTTGAAAGTCAAACAAATTATCACGGACGCATCTGCATTAGCGTATTGTGACCCCAAAATACCGCTGACTCTACATGTTGACAGTTCCAAGTTTGGGCTTGGAATGACACAAATACAAAGAAGAAAACCTATTGCTTTTGCTTCTAAGTCTCTTAATCCCATATTAGTAAATTACGCGCAAATTAAAAAAGAAATGTTTGCTGTTCTCTTCGGTTTTAAGCGATTCCACCAATTTGTCTATGGTAGAGACGTGACTGTAGAAAGTGACTATTTGCCAATAGAGTCTATCATGAAGAAGCCTCTTTATCAAGCTCCCGCAAGGTTACAGCATATGATGTTACAGTTACAGCACTATAATCTTCATATTACGCATGCTAGTGGTAAGAATATACCCGTAGCTGACACGTTGTCTAGTCAATTTATCCCTTACACGTACCCTGGACTGTCAGATGGCATGAGGTACACGTTCATAATCTCTAATCTATAATCTTCCCATAACTGACCCTTAACTAGACCAAATCAAAGCTCAGACTGAGCAAGATCCGCAACTCCGCTTACTCATACGTGTCGGAATTACAGGGACGAATTGACTTGTATAGACGGACTGATTATGAAACGTGACCGAATTGTAATTTCTCGAGCACTCATATCTCAAATGCTCGAAACTATACACTCAGGACATATGGGTATTGACAAAAGTTTACAGAGAGCCCACAGTTTGATATTTTGGCAAAGAGTTACGTCAGAAATCAAAGAAATGGTATCAAAATTCTCAATCTGCCTTGAACGCAGAAATGGAAATACCAAAGAGCCGCTGGTGCCACATGGCATACCTTCTTATCCATGGCAAACAGTAGCAACCGTGACATATGTGTTTACCTTGGACGGTAACGATTACCTTATAGTCGTTGACTATTACAGTCGCTATTTCGAGCTTAAACAGTTCCCCAATGCCAAAAGTCGCACTGTTATTGACAGAATGAAAGGCATATTTGCGAGATTTGGAATTCCATACACTGTTGTTAGTGATGGCGGCCCGTGTTATTCATCGCACGAGTTTAACACATTTGCTAAAGATTGGGATTTCAAGCACGTTAAAGACCATATCACAGTCAAAGTAATGGTCTTGTACAGACGGTCAAACGAATCTTGTCTAAGTCAAAAGCCGATAGAAAGGATCCACTTATTGGTATGCGTGAGTATCGTGCAAACTCCTTTAATGTGTGGTTATTCACCAGCGCGATTACTCACGGGTAAACAATTGCGTTCTGTCATTCCCACAATGCATCAACATCTCATCCCAAAAACACCCGATCACATGAAAGTTCAGGAAACTATGCTTTCTCAAAAAAGCAAAGGGAAAAGCTATTATGATAATAACTCAAAACCCCTTTACACCTCTATAAATAGGTGAGTCAGTCAAGTCAGACTTATTCAAAATAAGTTATGGAAACCTGCAATTGTCACTGAAAAACACAGTGAGAGATCATATTCAGTAGAAACAAATAATGGCGCAAATTATCGCAGAAACCGTAATCACATGATGACAACAAATGAAAACTATGATTTACTAAGTGTAGATCAGCCATCATTGAATTATAATCAAATTGCAGAAATCCTCCCAGACCCTATTCCAGAACCTCAAGCCAGTGTATCAATAACCTCCCCCCGGTGGAACAGCCTGAGTCAGTTGATGTACAGCAGTATGTGGTATCGTTTTGGTTTTTAACACAATTCAGTGATATCACGTATTTGAATGAGTGATATCACTCATTCGAATAGGTGATATTACTGATTCAAATTTAAATGAGTGATATCGCCAATTCGAATCAGTGATATCACTAATTCAAATAGATAATATCACTCTTTCAAAATGATTGGGTGATATCACCTATTAGATTCAGTGATATCACTTGATATCACTTATTCCAATAAGTGATATCACCCATTCAATAGGTAATATCACCCTTTCGTTTTAATCAGTGATATCACCTATTCAAATCAGTGATATCTCCTATTCGTTTTTACAACAAGAAAAATACAGACTTCCCACCAAGAGTATTATCATGGAGAACGTTATACGTCACTGATATTATATAGTATTGCTAACGGTTAGTTGTAATAATTAAATAATAACTGTCCACTGTCTCAGTGTAAATGCTGAAGGGTGTGTTTATCTACAACTTGAATTACTATATCAAATAATATCAAATAATGGAAAAGGCATAGAAAATTAAATTATAGTTTGCGAGTGGGGGGAGGGGGGAGGGGGATGGTGGGGGGGGGGGGAGCAGCAGTACCACATCTTCTGGATCGATCCCTGTAGGGTAGGTTTGGTAGGGTGTATACCCCTTCTGCTGTGTGGGCAGGGGGGAAATGTCCGCATCTATTGCTGCAAGAGCTGATGCGACCATAACATGAAAGCCGGCCATTATATGCCGATGACGAAAAAACCTGCCAATAATTTTGAAGGTCTGTCTATTTAGTTACATATAGAGTTTATTTCTGAATTGGTAATCGGTGATATCACTTATTCGAATAGGTGATATCACTCATTCAAAATGAATGGGTGATATCACCTACTGAATGCGTGATATCACCTATTTGAATGCGTGATATCACCTATTCAAATCAGTGATATCACCGATTCGAATAGGTGATATCACCAAATGGTATTATAAAGTAAAAACGGCGCCCCACACAGCATACACAACACGCTATGGGCGTATAGTTAAACCTAAGGTCATAGAATCTATGTAAGAATACATTTACAATATGAGTTTATGTGAAATGCCAAATTATCGTATGTGTTTATCTAAAACCATTGCCTAGCAATTATATTTTGATAAACAATAGACTAATTAGTTATTATTAGGAAATTATTGTAAAATTCCATAAAATTGGACGCTGATCGACGCTCACACAACCTGGTGTTTACATTAAAGGGAATGTAGCGCCACAGCCAAACAAACTTTATTATTGAGAGTTCTGAAAAACTTGGGAAAAGGTGAAAGAATTATCAAAATCGGATGATAAACAAAAAAGATATGACCATTTAAAGGTTGTTCTAAAACGAATATGGGAGCCGCCATTTTTAGAACTATGACGTCATAGTTCCAAATTACCATATATGGAATATTTATCAAAATCATTTAAAGCAAAGAAAGTCGCTGCAAATGAATGCAAAATCCTTTACTGGTCATATAAAGTATTATTTTTCATACAGTAGCTGTCATTTTTTCCTATTAATCAGTAATTTATCATATTTATAAATATTCCATATATGGTCATTAGAACTGTGATGTCATAGCTCTCAAAATGGCGGCTTCCATATCCGTTTCAACAGAACCTTCAAATAATCATAACTTCTTTGTTTATCATCCGATTTCGGAAATTCTTTCACCTTTATTCATTTTCTTCAGAACTCTCAGTAATAAAGACAGTTTGGCTGTGGCGCTACATTCCCTTTAACAATTGGTGCTATCAACACTTATCTTTGACTAAGAGTTAACTCACAAGCTAGCGAGCGGAGCGGCAGATTCGCGAGGACTGTAGAGCACTGCTCTCTCTGTTGTAACTTGATATGCTATAGTAAATATGCATGCCTGTATTTACTGTGTGTATTGTTTAGTCTTATTAAAATAACCAGCAGAGTTGGACGTGTGTTCCTCTTTGATACTGGATTAATTAATCGAGGTAAATGGTGAATGCTTGATAAATACTAAGATTGCAGGCCTTCCAAAACTTGTTAACACAAAATCCCCCTGAGATTTTTAAAGAAGATTGCCACGTGTAGCTTTATACCTCCATCAATTGGTTCCATTTTAATAAAATAGAGAACGAGCCACCGAACAAATAATGGGCGTTTAAAGTTGTCTTCAGGCTATACTTAAAATTCGTTAGTTTGCCCAAACACGACCTTTATAGATTTTTGAGACGGGAAGGTAGGTAGACTTTTTTTCTACCATGTATGTCAGATTCTTTTGTGAATGCTGTTAGTTTAACTGTTTGTTTGGCCACTAAAAAAACCCGGAATTAATAGGTGCCCAAAAGCTAATCTGTCACTGGATCCGCGCTTGGAAATTGTCCGAGTTAAAAATTGAACATCTGCCAGATGGAAATTCCCTATACAGATTTGACACTATATATAGTTTCTTGGGATACCAAGTTACGACGGACGACTGCTCTTTCGCTAACACGTCATTGAAACGTGTTCTTTAATTGAATTGAATTATTTATTATAATTAATTATATATATATATTTATGTTTTCCCTTATGTTAATGTAGATCTTTACAAAAAAAAAATAGTGTATCGATTGTGTTTAATGTAGAACTAATGCATGATACAGTTACCTACATTAGTTTGCCGACAATTAAAAACACTTACTGCGTGGGTTTTCAGTACATGTACATGATGTATGTATGTATGCATTAATAATACATATAGCATTGATAACACATATATAAGCGCATTGCGGTTACATAATGGAAACGGCAAGTATTAAATGGTCTGTTTGGACCTATTTCTTCGGCTATTTGCAGGGGTAATATTAGTTATGCTCCCAACCAGAAATACTGGATCCGGCCCTAATTTATGAGTCAGAATTGATTGATGTTGCAATATAGCAAAGTTGGAATGTAACCGGTGGTTGTGTGTCTTCCACATAGTATCCTCTTGAGTATGGGAGAAAATGCGTCTTCGCCATTAGATTTTATGCGCGCATTTATTTAGAAGTATTTGCGTCACGCAACTGGCAGTATTCCTATTAATAATACATACTATTAAAAACAAATATTTACCAGATGAATCAGATCCCAATCGTAAAGACTCGCTAATTTCCGTACTGTATCAGAAAGTACTGCTTTAAATTGTAGAAATTGGTTGATATGAGTCAGTTCCGAATCCTAAGATCCGCTCACAAGAAACTATATAACTAATTCCAACCGTGAGACACTTAAAACGGCCAAAAAATACAATGTTTTTCCCATACATTTACGTGTATTTATTTATATCATTGTAATTAGTATGCGCATTGCGGCAGGATATAAATAAAAACACTTCATTGACGTTCTTATCGAGAATGTAGTTTGGTCACCGGCGTTGTATGGTATGCTGGTGTTCGAATTTGAATACTACATGTAATTTAAGTTTATTTAATTAATACGCCGCATGCGGGTATGATTTATGGAGTATTCCAGATGCCAGGAGAGAGGTGGTTTACCTCTCAAAGAAAATGCCCCGCACTACGATACCGGTGAAGGGAATATATGAGTGGTACCATTGTCTCAATGTAACACTATCATACCCTTTAATAAGTAATAATAATATTTTAATAACAAGTAGTAGAAGTATATCACAGTTAATTGTAAATGACCAGTATTCTACAATTTGGGATTTGCCTCTCAAATAGCAGATATTATATTAACTTACTAAGGTATACAGGGTAGGCGGAGTATAGCGTTGATCCAATTGAATAAATGTGTCAAAATCCAATAATATTACGGCACGTGCATGCAGGTATATATTGGTAGTTTTAGAGAGTCTGTGAGAGTCGGAGGTTGTTAGATATGGTCTGAGAATGTAGAGATTTGATGAGTAACATCTGTTAGGGTTAATATAACCACTATACGGTCAGAAATGGGTTAGTTTTACAGATTATTAAAACGTGTTTAAAAGTCTGGACTTGTTAATTATTAATGCCCTGGTGACATAGCGTGTTACATCAATCTCTACCCAGAGTTGTCGTTCCTTGCATGTACATACCTCTGGGAGAGATTGCCATTGTCTAGGCGTACGCTGCTGCTTGCTTATGGTTCCGGCAAGCACTTTAGAATGACAATGTCTGAAGATACACAGAGCAGTGTCCAGCACGGACGTTATGATGACCATGTTTGGAGATACGCATAGAAGTGATCCAGCATTGACAGCAGAATGACAATGTCTGGTGATACACAAAGTAGTGGTCCAGCAGGGACTGCAGAATGACGATATCTGGAGATACGCAGAGCAGTGATCCAGCAGTGACAACATAATGACAATGTCTGGTGATACACAAAGTAGTGGTCCGGCATGGACAGTAGAATGCCGATGTTTGGAGATACAAGCAGTGCCAGCAGAATGACGATGATGTTTGGAGATACGCAGAGCCAGAGATCCAGCAGAATGACAATGTCTTGTGATACACAGAGCAATTCGTCCGGCCAGGACAGTAAGCAATGACAATGACTGGACGATCCAATATTACTTCGCATTCATGACAAAAATGACAAGTAGGATACACAGAACAGATTTCCTGCAGTACCCCATCAAGCCATGACACAAGACATTTTCAACCCAATCTCCCTATTACCATCATTTACCACCTCAATTACCACAGACATTACTCACCTCCAGACTCCTCATAACCATCTTACACATCCTAAATACCCATTACTTCTACCACCTACTCATATTACCTCTCATTACCATCATCCATTCCACAAAACATTCTCAACCACTATCATCACTCAACTTGTCCATCTCAACAATCCCTACCTTTTCAACCATCTCACATACCTCACTTTACCCTCATCAAATCACACATACTTATCACCACTATCCCTATTACTTCCACTTTCACACTCCAATCCCAATAAATTATCAACACCCCAAACTCCCTATTACATCCTCCATTACCCTACTCACAACCATCACTACTCATACCTTCCTCCTTAACTCAATCCCATCAATTCCACCCCCCCCCTCCTACTACCTTCCTTTCCCTCCTCCATCCCCCCTCACCTTTCCATCCCAACTCCATTACCCTCTTTTCATACTCCATCCCCCATACTTCTCAACCCCCAACTCCTACTACCTACCCTTTCCTCCCTCAATCCCACTACTTCTCAACACCCCCTCTTCCTATTACTCCCTTTCCTCTCCACCCCAATCCACCCCATACCTCTACCCCCCTCCCTATTACCTTCCTTTCCCCCTCCTCCATCCCCCCATCAACATTATCACCCCCTCTCCCTACCCATCAACCCCTTCCCTCCCATTCCCACAAATTCTCACCCCTCTACCTATTACCTCTCCAATTCCACAATTCTACACCCCCTCTCCCTATTAACCCTACTTTCCCCTCCTCACATCCCCCATAAACTCTCACCCACCCTCCCTATTACCCTCCCTTTCCCCTCATCCAACCCATAATTCTCACCCCTCTCCCCCTTACCCCCCCCTTCCCTCCTCCATCCACCCCATACCCCCTATAAACTTCCCTCTACTATTTCTTCCCATTCCCACACTCCATCCCCCATACATTCTCCACCCCCTCTCCTACTACTTCACTTACAATCCTCTACTCCCACTCCCCCCAACATAATCTACACCCTCTCCTATTACTCACTCTCCCCACACTCCACCTCCACCCCCCAATACATAACTCCCTCCAACTCCCCCTCATACATACCTTCAAACCACTACACATCCCCTCCCATACCTCCCTCTCACTACAACTCTACCCATCAACCTTCTCACCACACCCCTCCATCAACCCCAC
>JAWPHD010012662.1:0-74251 GCA_037043455.1 Cyrtodaria siliqua
CTACATAATCCGAGCCTTCTCTGACCCTAAAAGCCTTTTTTTTTTTTTTTCTTTTTTTTTTGCGGCGTTATAGGGTCAGAGGAACTCCTATAGTGAAAACCGGGGGATTACTAAAAACGCACAGTCATGCACTTTCAACGATGTATGCGGTGTTGGGTCGATTTTTTACGATAATTTAGCTCAAATGATCGATCAATTAATGTTTATTATACCAAGTTGCAATGATAAAACTGCACCTTTATCGATGGTAGTGACACAATAAAACATTTATGTTTTGAAGTACGCTTTTATTTACTATATCCGCCATATTGTCATTTTGCATATTAATTAAATTCCCGTGATATTCTCGCGAGAGGTAAAGGCATTCATATTCCCCTCATCAAATAAGTCCACTATCAACTGACAGTATCGAGGGATTTTTGGAGTTGAACAAACTCTTCTCGGGGCATAATTAGGGTCTAAACTTTAAAGATAAACAATTGAATGTTGTTCAGAGTATTGCTAGTGCCAAAAGGAAAAGTTGGTCGCAATTCTGATTTTTTTTTAATTTTGCGGGAAATATTTATCGGCGCACCGGTCACGATCACGTGACATTTGACCTGAATAATAACAAATGTTGGAAATGTAATATTTTTTCACTTCGTCTGAAACGGTTGACCGTTACAACTTTATTAAGGTTAATAAAACAAATATTTTGATTCAGATAGGTAAATAAATATATTGATAATCGGTTTATATGCTTGAAATGTTAATACAATGAATACTTACATAGATATATTGATTTAAAACCAAGACGGTAGTTCCTCTCCCGCGAGGGAGAGGAGATCCCCGTGTTTTTACTATAGGAGTTCCTCTGACCGTACACAGCCAGATGAAATATCAAAAATCGTAAAAAGGGCTGGTAAGGTCAGAGAAGGCTCGGATTACCTACTACAGTACGCCATTTAAGTCTCAATTACACTTATCAATAATAAAATTCACCTGAAACAATAGTTACATTAAATAGTAATTATTCGCCTACCTTTTTATCCTTAAATTGTTTTTGCGAAACCAAAGGCGGTTATTGAAATATCCTTTCTTTTGCTTAAAAGCACAAACGTAAAGTTTTTTGTTCTTTATATACAAAGTCAAGCACGTATTTGACTGTAGACGTAACAGTACGTCACCATTATGACAATTTTCAATGATGATTACGTCAGTCAGTGACGTTCGACGCAATTTTAATTTCAGGAAGGGAGGTAGAGAGTGTAGTGGTTTTGTTTGTTTGTATGTTGTTTTACGTCATTTTCAACACATGTAAGGTTATATATGACTGTCAATTTGCTTTGTGGTGGAGGCAGACCATCCACTTTTCCTGGGTAGAACCAGTACTGTACACCTCCCGCCATCCGTAAGGTTTACAACGCAACGTTCAGTATCACATGAAACAATTCAAAATATAGAACACGTTAGGGTAAGTGATCATTCCTTTCCTACCTGATCATTGCTGCTACCTGAAGGCATTTACATTTAGGAAATAGGAATAGATTGGATCATCCTGAGAAGTCTCATTAAAAAAAAAAGGCCCGTGTGGTTCCCGGGGGCCCCCGTTTGGTCACGGGGCAAATAATAGGGCCACTGCAGATCCCTGTGGAGGGGTTATCATTTTTTGTTCATGTTTATTAAAGGTCATCATGATCCCTGCATTGTTTCAGGTGCTATCTCGCTCGCATCAAAAGAGCAGTGGCAGAAAAACAACATGACTCCAGCGTAAATGGAGTCTCTACGATAGAATTTGCAGCAACTCTACAGTTCTGGGTGAGAAGGTTCTAGGCCCATTTTCCATATTTTATCTCGATGAACATGGAAGATGACCCTGGCATGTTCATGCCTGTTAGGCGCCATATAACCTTATCATGTGTTGGTGCGCCTTAAAACCCCAATTCAATTCATTAAAAAATAAAATATGCATACATAATTTTTTTTCTTTTTTTTCATATTTTATTCAGACATCAAATGTATATCTGTTATCATATATAATTTTCAGATAAGAAAAAGGGAGAATTAGAGAGAACATAACACTCTACCACTCGCCAACTTTATAAAAGTATAAACAATAGACAAATATACAATATGAAAGCCTTAATTCAATGATCAACATATTTTGAACAATATTCCATCTTGCTTTGATATGATTTGACTTCAAGTATGGGTAACATGTATGTTGAGTACAATTCAAGATTTCTAAAACGTTTTAGTTCTTCAATAAAGATGGCGACATTAGGTAGACATTTTTTCAATCTGCATGAGTTGATATATTTTTTGTAAATAAGTAAACATATATATATTATAATATCTGAAATTGAAGAGCATAAATAATTATACTGATCATGCTTATTCAATTTCATCTGACACATGCTGCACAAGTGATCGCATTCAACCAGGGCTTTTTTTCCTTCTATAAAAGGACCGAAATCTGGTTACTTCACAATTCAAGTCTTTTTTTTCACAACTCTGGGCGATTTGCTTCACAATTATTGTTGTTTTTTTAATCTTAATTTTTTCAAAATTGTTTTGTTCTGGATATGTTCATATAAGAAAGGTTACATATTAACCTCCTCCCACAAAAACAATGTATGTAGATCTACGTATTGAGTAATATCACTTTTAACAATAAATCGATCAATACTTTTTGATAAATTAGGCAGTTTTCGCGCTTTTTTTCTCCACAAAATGACCAGGCTAGGGTCGGGAGTCTTCACAGTTTTTAGGGGAAAAAACCCTGCAAACATTACAATGGAAATCACACTGCGGTGCTTGGCTTGATTTGGAAGTAATAGAGTTAATGTGTATATCCCCCATTTCGATTTCGAATAGTTGTGCTTAAATGTGTTTTTAGCTTTACTGACCAAGGGCCAGCAGAGCTTATGGGATGGCGAGTTGTCCGTCGTCCGTCGTCCGTCTGTTAACTTTTACCTTTTTAAGACGATAGGGCCTTCATTTTTCATCCGATCTTTATCAAACTATAACATATTGTTAATATCAATGAAAGCTCGAACAAGTTCGAAACCAGCCAGATCGCACCATTAACAGCGGAGTTATGGCCCTTGATTTAGTTAAAAATGCTATATTTTGCCTCGTTAAGATGATAGGGCCTTCATTTTCCATCCGATCTTTACCAAACTATAACAGATTGGTAATATCAATGAAAGCTTGGACAAGTTCGAAAAATAACCAGATCGGACCAGTAAAAGCGGAGTTACGGACCTTGATATAGTTAAAAATGCTATATTTTGCCTCGTTAAGACAAAAGGGCCTTCATTTTTTACCAGATCTTTACCAACCTTTAACAGATTGTTAATATCAATAAAAGCTCGTACAAGTTCGAAAACCAGCCAGATCGGGCCAGTAACAACGCAGTTACAGCCCTTGATTTAGTGAAAAAAATCTATATTTTGCCTCGTTAAGACGATAGGCCTTCATTTTTCATCCGATATTTACCAAACTTTACCAGATTGTTTATGTCAGTAAAAGCTCAGACAGGTTCGAAAACAAGCCAGATCGGACCAGTAACAGCAGAGTTACGGCCCTTGATTTAGTTAAAAGTGCTGTATTTTGCCTCGTTAAGTTGATAAGGCGTTCATTTTTCAAACGATCTTTACCAAACTTAACCGGATTGTTAATATCAATGAAAGCCCTACTAACTTTGAAAAACAGCCAGGTTGGACCATTTACACAGGAGTTATGGCCCTTGATTTATTTAAAAATGCTATATTTTGCCTTGTTAAGATAATAGGGCCTTCACTTTACCAAACTTTACCAGATTGCTAATATCAATAAAATCTCCATTAAATTTGAAAAACAGCCAGGTTGGACCATTTACGCAGGAGTTATGGCCCTTGATTTTCTGCAATATGCTATATTTTGGCCTCATTAAGATGAAAGGGCCTTCATTTGGACGGATTTCAGTGAAACTTTTCAGGGATGATCAGTACGAAGCCTAGTTGTACATATCGTCACCGTGTTCCGGTTGAATGATTTTGGAGGAGTTATGTCCCTTTAAATGTTTTAATACACAAACTTTGTCCTGACTACTTTTCCTGAACCGCTGGCCATATTCAAACGAAACTTTTTAGGTATGATCACTTCCAGGTCTAGTTGTGCAAATCATTGCCGTGTTCCGGTTGAATGATTTTTGGCAGAGTTATGGCCCTTTAAAGGTTTTAATACACAAACTTTGTCTGGACTTGTTCTCCTGAACCCCTCGCCAGATTTCAACGAAACTTTACAGGGATGATCAGCATCAAGCCTAGTTGTGCATATCATCGTCGCGTTCCGGTTTACAGATTTTTGGCAGAGTTATGGTCCTTTAAAGGTTTTTGATACACAAACATTTTTCGGGCTAATTCTCCTGAACCCCTAGATGGATTTTAACGAAACTTGACAAGGATGATCAGTATGAAGCCTAGTTGTGCATATCGTCGCCATATTCCGGTTGAGTGATTTTTGGCAGAGTTATGGCCCTTTAAAGGTTTTAATAGAAAAACTTCGTCCAGATAAGTCTCTTCTGAACTCCTTGCCGGATTTCAACAAATCTTGGTGGGGATGATCAGTACCAAGCCTAGTTGCACCTAAGCTGGATGAATGAATTTTGGCAGAGGTATGACCCCTTAAAGGTTCTAACTTTGTACAGACTTGTTCTCCTGAGCCTCTGGCTGGATTTCAACAAAACTTGGCAAGGATGATCAGTACCAAGCCTAGTTGCATATATCATCGCCATGTTCCAGTTGAATGATATTATACATACAATTTATGTTTAGCAAGTAGAGCGTCCACAGGCACTCTTGGGCCTCGTGTATGTGAATAGTAGTGGGTTGCGTTTTTTGTGTGACCCTTAGAACGGAGCAACTGAGTTGAGTTTAGAAAATCCCTATGATATAATGTATTACAGTACGAGTAATATACAAAATTTAACCATTTTATTTACTTAAACCGACGCTCGCCATGAGGCAGTGTCTTATTCATATTATGGGACTTTTTCTAAAATGATCAGAATGACATGATGTTAGTCCTTGTCGAAAATCGTTTTGATTCGACGTTAAACATGGCTGCCACCTGCCATCTTTGTTTACATAGAGTTATTTAGTAAAAACTTGTAACGACTACTCCTCTGAAACTGCTCGACGGATTTCCATGAAACTGTACAGGAATGTTGCTCTTGATGTCTAAATGATCCTAGCAACATTACAGGTTGGTCGGAAATTCAAGATGGCCACCACAGCTAAAAAATCAAGTTTGTAGCAAGTACTCCTTGAAAACTATAAGTGATATTGATATGGGACTTTTTCTAAAATGATCAGTATGGAATGATGTTGATCCTTGTTGAAAATTATTTTGATACGACGTTAAACATGTCCGCCAGCGGCCATCTTTGTTTACATAGAGTTATATAATGAAAAGTTGTAGCGACTACTCCTCTGAAACTACTTGATGGATTTTCTCGAAACTTCACAGGAATGCTGATCTAGCTTTCAAAAACCTATCAGTAGAGCTTTAAGGTCATTGACCTCTTGTTTTCTTCACGAAAACTTAACGTTGGCTATACCTTTCTCAATTCTTAATATTTCTTCATCAAACGTTCGATATATACTCATCATGACAACATCGACATGACCATACTAAAATATAAAAGTCAAGGTCACACTGATGGTCATTATATGGGTTAAATACTCATTTTTTTCTTCACGAAAAATTAACGCTGGCTATAACTTTCTCATTTCTTGATATTTCTTCATCAAACTTTCAATATATACTTGACATGACAACATCAACTAGGCCTTACTAAAATATAAAGGTCAAGGTCACACTGAAGGTCATTATATGTGTTAAATACTCATTGTCCTCTTCATGAAAACTTCCTGTATCAAGGTCATTTTTCTGGGTCCAAAAACCTTGTTATTCTGACAAAACACTGACAGGCGACACACGTGTTCCATGGAACACCCATCTAGTTTGTCAAAAAGCCCTCCTCTCCGTCTCACTTCACGAAATGCAGGAGACATGGTATCTAGTTGTGCATATCGCATTTGTGTTCTGGTTCAATGATTTTTGACGGAGTTAAAGAGGCACTACCTATATCTACGCGATTTTTAATGTAAAATATTAAATACTCAATATTACTGTATTTATATGTATACAAAGCTATTTTATGAGTATTCTAAGAAAAAAAAAGGTTCGTATTCCAGTTCTGTAAATTATTAATTATGATCAAAACAATATCTTGAATAAAATGCTGCCCAGCCGTTTATTCCTGCCGGAGAACTACGAGTTTTTACGATTTTCTCGGACATGCGCAATGCGATTACAAACTATTCGGCGCAGTTCCGATAGAAAACGAATCGATCGGAACTCTTCGCTAATCAGACGAGGTAGTTCCGATTGTAAACGAATAAGATCGGAAAATCTCCGCAATCGGCTTGTCTAAAACAATTACGAATACAATTTCAAAACTCCGATCTTTTCAATCCTGTTTTTCCCCAGCTAAACGCATATTACATTGGGTGAGATTATTGCCATTTACCTTTTTCATAGTCCTCTTTATAATTAAGTAAAGTTTATATCAATTGGTGGACAAAAAGATATAGGTAGAGCCTCTTTAAGGCCCTTTGACATATTGACTTTAAATTTCTTGTCGCCGCTACTCCTCCTAAACCGCTTGTTGGATCTTGACGAAAATTGACAGGAAGCATCGGTTGATGTCTAGTTGTGCATTTCGGGTTTGTGTTCCGGTTCGATGATTTTTGACGGATTTATTGCCCTTTTGACATTTGACTAAATTTTTTGTCGCCGCTAATCGTCTTAAACCGCTTGTTGGATTTTGACGAAACTAGGCAGGAAGCATCGGTAGGATGCCTATCTGTGATATAGTATTTGTGTTCCGATTCAATGATGTTTGATGGAATTATGGCCCTTGGCCATTTAAACTTTAAATTTGTTGTCGCTGCTACTCTTCCTAAACCGCCTGTTGGATTGCCATCATTATGTTCCTAGCACAACCAGGTCAATATGAATGACATTGACCTACTTTTCAGATTAATTTAATTAACACTAAAGTGTTTAATGTCAATGACAGCGCTTCATCTGTGTCCCATGGACAATTTTTTTCTGATTATATTTCCTCCTCTTTGTGGAGGGGAAGGGGAGACATATTGTTTTTGTACTGTATGTCTGTCGTCTGTCTGTCTGTCGTCTGTCTGTTGTCTGTCTATTGTATGTATGTCACACATTTCGTCCGGACTAGTTCTCCTGAACCCTTGGCCGGATTTCAACGAAACTTTGCAGGGATGATCAGTACCAAGCCTAGTTATGGAATCATCGCCGTGTTGCGGTTGAATGATTTTTGACAGAGTTATGACCCTTTAACGGTTTTAATACACAAACATTGTCTGGCCTAGTTCTCCTTAACCCCTTGCCGGATTTCAGCGAAACTATGCAGAGATGATCAATACCAAGCCTAGTTGTGCATATCTTCGCCGTGTTCCGGATGAATTATTTTGGCGGAGTTATGGCCCTTTAAATGTTTTAATACACTAACTTTGTCCGGACTATTTCTCCTTAACCCCTTGCCGGATTTCAACGAAACTTTGCAGGGATGATCAGTTTCAAGCCTCGTTATGCATGTCATCACCGTGTTGCAGTTGAATGACCTTTAGCAGAGTTATGGCCCTTTAAAGGATTTAATACACCAACTTTGTCCGGACTAGTTCTCCTAAACCTCTGGCCGGATTTCAACGAAACTGTGCTAAGCCTATTTGAGCATTTATCGTCGCTGTATTCTGGTTGAGTGATTTTTGGCAGGGGTTTGGCCCTTGAAAGGTTTTAATACATAAACTTTGTCTGGACTAGATCACTTGATCCCCTGGCCAGATTTCAAAGAAACTTGACAAGGATGATCAGTACCAAGCCTAGTTGCGCATATCTTCACCATGTTCCGGTTACATTATTTTTGGCAGAGTTAAAGGCCTTAGTACAGTACCAAGCCTAGTTGCGCATATTATCTTTGTGTTCCACTTGAATGATTTTTTTGCGGATTTATGGCCTTTTCCCCAGTGGGGGAGACATCGGATTTTACAAAAAAACAACCTCTAAAATTTACGATTGCTTTTGCCTTCTTATGTTACATAAAAGTAATGTTATCCAAGAATGTTCCCTATCCACTTCCAAACATATCTTAACATGGTTGTGCCCTATCCACAATCAAACTTATCTTAACTGAGTTCTCAAAAAAACTCTAGTAGCTATATGCAGCCTTACTTTATTCACATGTAACATGTTTCTATGGTTTCAGACAAAAACACACATTATTATCTTTAATTTAGAATACATTTAAAAATCAACCCAGTCATAACTTTGGTGGCTGATTTATACCATTTCGTTTTTATGTCCCCGAAGGTTGTCATGTAGTAGTCGCATCGTCCGGCAGTCCGTCCGTTCGTTCGTCCGTCCGTACATTCGTGTCCGGTGGATAACTCTGATTGACAATAATGGACGGTGTCACAATTGCGCACTACAACAAGACGACGTGTCGCTCACAAAACCCAGGTCCGTGGCTCCAAGGTCACACTTAGAAGTCAAATGTCAAATTGAAGTGCTTTCTTTTCCGGTTAATAACTTGGACATTCGTAGACAGATTTTCAAATAACTTGGCACAAGTGCTCACCACAACAAGACGACTCAAAAAATCCAGGTCTGTGGCTCCAAGATCAAGGTCACACTTAGAGGTCAAGGGTTACTTACAGTGACATTTCTTCTTTCATTATTTTGCCGCAAAAAATCGACAAAACGAAAATACAGTGTGAAAAGACGCGAGAATGACGGAACAAAAAGATGACATTACAAAGGCAAAATGACGACAATGCCCCGTGACAAAACGAAAAGACAACATTTTATATTGTCATCTTTTCATTACTTCTTGTGGTCTTGTGCCATTTTTTCACTTCTAGTTTGTCGTTTTGTCTTTCTGACTGTTTTTCGTTCATGTAGTCTTTTTTTTTGCTGCATTTGTTGTTTGAAAAACGTATTATGGTATTGGGTCGTCCGGCCGGCCTTCCTCTGTCCGGTCGTAAACTTTCGCATTCCGCACAATAACTCTAAAATTATGAGACCCACCCTCATAAAACTTCATAGTTATATTGCCCTAGGTGAGAGGAGGCAACGTATTATTTTTGGGGCCAGTAGGTCTAAGGTAAAGATGACCTTATATACAAACATGCATTCCGCACTATAACTTCCGAACTGTAACACGTACACTCATAAAACTTCATTGCCCTAGGTGATAGGAGGTACCCTATTGTTTTTGGGGCCAGTAGGTCAAAGGTCAGGTCACAGTGACCTTATATGTAATATATATTTCGCACATTGACTTCAAAACTGTAACACCTACGCCTTTTTGCTTTTGGAGCCAGTAGGTCAAGGATCAGGGTCGCAATGACCTTAATATATAACTTTTACACAATAATTTCAAAACTGTAAAACACATACACCATAAAACTTCAGAAATACATTGCCCTAGGTGAGAGGAGGAACCCTGTCGCAATTGGGGCCAGTAGGTCAAAGTTCAAGATCACAGTGACCTTATATGGAAATATGCATTCCTCACAATAACTTCAAAACTGTAACACCTACGCCTTTTTGCTTTTGGAGCCAGTAGGTCAAGGATCAGGGTCGCAATGACCTTAATATATGACTTTCACACAATAATTTCAAAACTGTAAAACACCTACACCATAAAACTTCAGAAATACATTACCCTAGGTTAGAGGAGGAACTCTATTGCTTTTGCGGTCAGTAGGTCAAAGGTCAAGGTCACTGTCATCTTACATAAGAATGCATTCCTCATGATAACTTCAACATTGAAACACCTACACTTAAAACTCATACATTGTCCATGGTGAGTGGAGAAACCCTAAATTGTTTGTGGTCAGTAGGTCAAAGGCCAAGGTCACCGTCACCTTGAATGGAAATATGAATTCCACATGATAGCTTTAAAACCGTAACACCTACACTCATGAAATTCCATAGGTTCATCACCCTTCTTGAAAGAAGGAACCCTATTGCTTTTGGGGTCAAAGGTCAAGGTCACTGACTAAATTGAAATATGAATTGCACTTAATAACTTCAAAACTGTAACACCTACGCTCATAAAACGTCATAGGTACATTGCCCTAGTTGAGAGGAGGAAGCATTTTACTTTTGGGACTAGTAGGTCAAAGGTCAAGGTCACAGTGATCTTATATGGAAACATGCCTTCCACACAATAACTTCAAAACTGTAACACCTACACTCATAAAACTATCGGCCGTTTCCAAAGGTCCATTATCATACTCTTTTTTTCATAGGTACATTGCCCTATGTGAAAGGAGGAACCCTATTTCTGTTGGGGTCAGTAGGTCAAGGTCACTGTCACCATATATTGAAAAATGCATTCCTCATGATAACTTCAAAATTGAAACACCTTTTAAAACTTCATACATACATTGCTCATGATGATTGAAGAAACCCTAATGTGTTTGGGTCAGTAGTTCAAAGGTCAAGGTCACCATCACCTTTAATGAAAGTATGAATTCCACATGATAACTTTAAAACCTTAACACCTACTCTCCGGAAACTTCATAGGTTCATCGCCCTTGTTGAAAGTAGGTAACCTATTGCTTTTGGGTTCAAAGGTCAAGGACACTGACCTTATATGGAAATATTAATTCCACATAATCACTTCAAAACCGTAACATCTACACTCAGGAAACTTCATAGGTTCATCGCCCTTGTTGAAAGCAGGAACCAATTTATTTTGTGCCCAGTAGGTCAAAGGTCAAGGTCACAGTAACATTATGTGGAAACATGCCTTCCACACAATAACTTCTAAACTGTAACACCTACACTCATAAAACTTCATAGGTACATTGCCCTAGAGGAAAGGAGGAACTATTTCTTTTGGGGTCAGTAGGTCAAGGTCACTGTCACCTTATATAGGAAAATGCATTCCTCATGATAACTTCAAAATTGAAACACCTACACTTTTAAAGCTTCAAACATACATTGCCCATGGTGAGTGGAGAAACCTTAATGTTTCTATGGAAGTATGAATTCCACATAACTTTAAAATCTTAACACCTACACTCATGATCATGCAAATTCATAGGTTCATCACCCTTGTTGCAAGCAGGAACCCTATTTCATTTGGGGTCAAAGGTCAACACAATCGTAACATCAACACTCAGGAAACTTCATAGGTTCATCGCCCTTGTTTGAAGCAGGAACATAGGTTATTTTGGGCCCAGTAGGACAAAGGTCAAGGTCACAGAGATCGTATTTTAAAAAATGCATTCCGCACAAGACTTCAAAACCGTAACACATACACTCGTTAATCTTCAGGTACATTGCATTATGTGATAGGAGGAACCCTATTTATTTTGGGGTCAGTAAGTCAAGGTCACTGTTACCTTATATAGAAAACTGCATTCCTCATGGTAACTTCAAAATTGAAACACCTACACTCACGAAATTTCATAGGTTCATCACTCTCGTTAAAAGTAGAAACCCTATTGCTTTTGAGTTCAAAGGTCAAGGTCACTGACCTTATATGGAAATATGAATTCCACATGATAACTTAAAAACCGTAACATCTATACTCATGAAACTTCATAGGTTCATCGCCCTTGTTGAAACCAGGACCCGATTTATTTTGTGCCCTGTAGGTCAAAGGTCAAGGTCACAGTGACCTTATATGGAATCATGCATTCCGCACAGTAAATTCGAAATCGTAACACCTACCCTCATAAAACTTCGTAGGTACATTGCCCTAGGTGAAAGGAGGAAGTCTATTGTTTTTGGGGCTGGTAGGTCAAATGTCAAGGTCACCATGACATTATATGGAAATAGACATTCCATCTGATAACTGAAACCATAATACCCACCCTTCTGTTACGTCATAGGTACATTGCCTTTGGTTAGAGGATCATGGTTCAGTGGGACAAAGGTCAAGGTGACCATGACTTTATATGGAAATCGGCATTCCTCGCGATAACTTCGAAACTATAATGCCCACACTCAAGAAATTTTATAGGTATATTGACGAGAAGAGAAACCCTATTGATTTTGGGTCATTTGGTCAAGGTCAAGGTCACCGTGACATTATATAGGCATTTCGTGGGATAACTTCAAAACCATAACACATACATTGCCATTGGTAAGAGAAATTATTGTATTTCATTGGGTTAGCAGGTCAATGGTCAAGGTCACCATGACCTTTGTGGTAATATGTATTCTGCGCGATAACATCAAAACCATAACACTCTTACTGATGAAAATTCGTATGTGCATTGATGTTGGCAAGAGAAAGAACATATTGTCTTTGGGGTCAGTAGGCCAAATGCAAGGTCACCCTGACCTAACATGGAAATACACATGCCACCAAATAACTGAAACCACAACACCCACACTCATGAAACGTCACACATTGCGTTTTGTCAGAGGAGGAACCCTGTCGCTTTTTGGGTCACTAGGTCAAAGGTCAAGGTCACCACTACATATTCCAAGTGATAACTCCAGGAGTATAATACCTACACTCATGAAACTTTGTAGATACATAATTGCCCTTGGTGAGAAGAGGAACCCTATCACTTTTGGGCTTAGTAGGTCCAAGGTCACCATGTGTTTGGGCATACACATTGCAAATGGCAATCCCGGAAATATGTAAACTTCATAGGTGCATTGTCCTTGGTCAGAGGACAAAGCCTATTCCGTTTGGGTTCAGTAGGGCATCAAGTTCACATTGAACTGACAATGACTGAATCCTAAGACATTTTCCTCACTGTAACTTGTAACTATTAGACCTACAATTTTGGAACTTTACAGAAATAGTACCCATGTTAAAACAACTTCTATTAATTTTAACCTAAGTAGGTCAGATGTCAAGGTCACTATGACCTGATCATGACAAATTCCTTACCAGCTGTTATTCATGAATATTTTATCTACTATCATGAAACGTTATACAAATAGTGCTCTTGGTTACCTATCAGTTATTTTTATTGTTAGAAGGTAAAAGGTAAGGGTCACATTGCCCTGACACCCAGCAAATGCTTTTAACATAAAAACTTTAGGAAACGGGCGTATAATGCCCCGTTAGGCGGCGCTCTTGTTAAGTAAATTATGTGCCAAACTATCGAAAATGCAATTACTACGTCTTGAACTAGATGTACATGTCCTAGTATTTTGATTATTTGCTCGTGTAGACCACCAACCAATTTAGAGCTGTTTTGATAAATTGAGATTATAATTATACCATGATCAAAATACACAATACCAAATGACATATGTCACTGACTTAAAAATCGTCTTAATTCCCTGAGTCACATGCTTTTTTTTAATATTAGGTACATGTAAATATAACTTGTTTCTCACATTAATTTGTTTTTCGTGGGGTATTTCCCCTATATGTCCCCGGGTATTTCCCCAAAATGTCCCAAGGTATTTCCCCTTCACGAACTGATCAAGTGTACTTCCGCTTTTGAGATTTAAGACTGCGTGCTTAGATACATAATATTGACAAAACTTGATACGTATCTAAACGTTGACTGTCGCACAAGTAACATCCTACAAAATATTCATACGGTCGTTAATATATAGAGAATTCTGAATAGTAAATGGGCAATTCCAGGCCTGAGACGCCATATAAACTCGAGAGCATTAGTAACTAATATCACGCTGTTAAAAGTGTCGGGGTGATTCGAATCTGCCAGGACAAAAATCGGAGGAAAAACATTTAGTTATTTACGTTGCTTTCCGTGATATGACTTTTTCACTCTTTATTTCACCCGTGATAAAGCTTTATTGCCAGGCAACTAAATCCTGATTGATATGACTAACGTATGTGTGTGTGTAGTGCTATGTATCTGTCTCCTTAAGCATATACACTGCTGCCAGTCTGGAATACCACGCCTTAGTACATGATACCCCACCCAGTCCCATTATTCAGACACCGGGTCAACCAGACGTAGCACTACCCATTATTTGCTTGTCAAGCAAGGGCTACACCTTACTTCTGATATTTTTTAACGTCTTCGGTATGTCGCGGCCAGGGGACTCGAACCCACGACCACCCGATTGCAGGTCAGACACTCTTACTACTACACCACTACACTCCGGTGCTAATAATGTGTTTTCAGCTGTACTGCGCTAGCTTTTGCCTCAGGCCAGTTGATAATCGTCGTTTCGCCCTACTTATTAGCAGGGCGAAACCGAAATAACCAATAACCAAATAGCACGAATCAGCGACCACCCAAAAGAACCACGATAGTTGTGTGGATTTTCTACCTTATTTGCACCTGTGTCTCTTCCATTATGCAACGAAATCATGCAGACTAGTTCAAGTACTATCGACACATAAATCAACAGCGCGGAGTTTACTTTGAACAACTGAAGTATGACCTTTCGCAAACATTACCGAGTTGCCAAACAGCCCGATTTTTCAAGTAGAAGAAAACTGGTTTGTTATAGTTTCACTTTCAGTTATATCAAATTGTATAATTTAAACTATTTCATAATACAAATGCGGAAGTTGTACAGTCCGTGTTGGCCGTTTTCATGGAAAGAACACTTTTGTAATGTTGTACTTCAACTATAATAGAATGGTATGGTTATTTTAGTTATATCTAATTGCTTAAGGATGTATAGTGTTCGTTTTGTTACGATTAGATTTTATTGATAAACATGGCAGGAGTGTGTGTGTCGTTTTGGGGTGGGGTAGGGTTAGGGAGTGGTTGGTGGAGGGATGGTTGGTCTGATACGGCTTTTGTCAAGCATGTTCTGAGCTTATATTGAAATTAACATTCTGAACACGTTCGGGAAAGATCTAACAAAAGATTGAGGGACCCAGGATGGTAATTAAGCCAAACATAACACTTTCCATTCAATCAAAGACCACACTTCTGTTGTTCCTTTATATAGGTCACGCTCTTACCTGTGAAGAACGCTGGTAGTAAATTCTTCATGAATAAATGTAGCCAGTATTTGAAATTCTGAGCCATCTCATTGGTTAAAAAACTTTGATAAACACTAATGTTGTCAGTTAACCTTGTTTATGGTGGCAATTTGTAAGAGAAATCATGACATCCTTTTGTTTTTTTACGTAACGTCAGCTATGCTACGCGGCTATAACGCGTTCGAACTACAAATAATACGACAACTTTAACCAAATTAAATGTTACCAACATGCATTTTATAAAGTAATATTAATCTTTAAGGTGTCTGAACGTATCGTATGAATTACCGTGCAAACACTTGGGACTAAATGTGTTACTATACACAAACACAGTGATTCGTTCCTAGTTTGCATCTGTAATACACTAGTATATTTTGATAATGTCATTGCTTTATTACTCTCCCAGAAGCCATGTTATGCGATAAAACGATATTAGATAAATTACTGTTGTTTACATATGTATATTAATATATTATTTTGCTGCATGCGCTTTCACATGTGTAAAGCAATATTATATCGTACATATGCAATCTGAATAATTTGTAAACATAACAATCTTTAGATAATAGTAATTAGTGTACAAAACACATTTTAGTATTAAAATATATGAAACGTACTCGTTAATATTAAGTCTAGTTAACCCAAAATTGTTTTTGCTTTGTTCTGCTTTTAACAAAGATTTCAAATGTTATTAAAGTGTATTTGATGTTTTCTATAAAAGCTGAAATAAAGTTATTTAGGATTAAAATGACTCATCTTCTCCGCATATATTATGCGATTAAAACTGTTCAAATGTATTAATAATAACAATAACATACATGATTGAATATTTACCTTGAAAAGCTTTTTAATTATATATCGGGTTGATGTTGAAACACTAGTACTTTTGCATAAGTACACATAACTATTGCATGTACCTGCTGTCAACCTTGTATATATGTTTTGTATCCTCGTGGGTCTTATGACCTTTTGGAATTTTGCTGAATAAATGATATACATATATGTTGTGTATTGTACTTTTCATTGCATATTTAATAAGCTCTTTGAAGGACATACGTGCGAACCTACAGTGCTGTTGTGTGTGAGTGCTGTGATTTCTATAGGACCATTTTTCTGGTCAAACGCACATAAATTGTAAACATAAAGGAAATCTGAACCACGATAATTTATATTCTACTTTTGTATTGTAATTGTGTTTACTGTAATCTTTGTTTTTACACATAAGGACTCAACATGTTTGTTATTTTTACCAATTAAGGGGACAAAGTCTACCATCACTCTTTGAAAATAACAATAACATTTTATGTAGATGGCAATTTTCCATGATAGCAATCTTGATCAGGTAGTATGTTTTGGATCATTAATAGGTTATCATCAGATCATTGTAGCGCTTTTATCTAGTTTTTGGATGTTCATTGTTGCATGTCATGTTTGTGATAATTCTTATTGAGCTATTCGGCGTTGGCGTCGGCGTCCCCAGCTTCACCTCAAGTTTTTGTGCAATAGATTTATAACTTCAAAACTACTCTAGCTATTGCATTACACGTTTATACTAATGTTTCCCATCAAATGCTGCACCTTATCCAACAATCCCCATAACTCTTCCTTGCATTTTGACAAAGTTATGGCCCTTTGATTTTCATGTCTTTACCTTAAAGTTTTTGTGCAATAGATTTATAACTTCAAAACTTCTCAAGTTATTGCATTAAACTTTTAAACTAATATTTCACATCAAATTCTGTACCTTATACAACAATCCCTATAAATCTTCCATTCATTTTGACAGAATTATAGCCTTTGACTTTTTACATATATAGGAAAAACACTTCAAAACCTTCTTCTCCGAAACAAAACAGCTTAGATATTTTGTATTTATCATCGTCTAGTAGTCCTCTACCAAGTTTTGTGAAATGGTGACACTGTGGTCAGAATTGAACCCGCCCCGAAGGTCACAAGAGGTGAAACATGAGGGTGTGGGTGGGCCCCCTGAGTCATAACTTTGTAACCCTTAATAACCGTTGAGATCCCCACCCTATAACCATATATACACTTACTGTGCATGACCAGACAGATAGCAGATACAACCATCCAACCAGCATAGACACCGCGTTGCATCCCCACCCCTGGGGACATATCCCCTCGGTCATAATTTGGAAACGATTGAGATCCCCACCCTATAACCATATATACACTTACTGGGCATGAACAGACGGATATAACCACCCAACCAGCATAGACCCCGGTCTCCTTCCCCAACCCTGGGAACATAGCCCCTCGGTCATAACTTGGAAACCATTGTGATCCCCACCCTATAACCATATATACACTTACTGGGCATGAACGGACGGATACATCCACCAAACCAGCATAGACCCCGGACTCCTTCCCCACCCCTGGTGAGATAGCCCCTAGGTCATAACTTGTAAACCATTGAGATCTCACCCTATAACCATATATACACTTACTGGGCATGATCAGACGGATATAACCACCCAACCAGCATAGAAGCCGGGCTCCTTTCCCACCCCTGGGGACATAGCCCCTCAGTCATAACTTGGAAACCATTGAGATCTCCACCCTATATCCATATATACACTTACTGGGCATGAACAGACGGATACAACCACTCAATCAGCATAGACCCTAACCCTGGGGACATTTACTCTGAGTCATAATTTGGAAACCGTTAAGATCCCTACCCTATAACCATATATACACTTACTGAACAGACGGATACAAACACCCAACCAACATAGAACCCGGAGTCCTTCCCCAACCCTGGTGACATAGCCCCTGGGTCATATCTTGTAAACCGTTGAGATCCGTACCCTATAACCATATATACATTTACTGTTCATTAACAGACGGATACAACCATTCAACCAGCGTAGACCCTTGGCTTCTCCCCCCCCCCCTTTGTGGACCTAGCTCCTGGGTCAAACTTCACAAATAATTTGATATTTTTAGCTCTACGGTTCGAAGTTCAAAGTTCATGGTCACAAATGTATGTGTTGATAGGCTCTTAGCACCAGGTTACTGTTTACCTCCGCATTTCTTAACATGTAAATAACTTAATAATACTTCTCGGTATCTTGATGACATACTCAATATTGATAATCCGTTCTTTGCTCATATGGTTACTAACATTTATCAACCAGAGCTCACGTTGAATAAAGCCAACAGTTCGGATACAGTAGCAGCATTTCTCGATCTTCATCTCTCGATTTCAAATGATTGTATTCATACTAAAATCTATGATAAGAGAGATGATTTCAATTTTAACATCGTGAACTATCCACACCTGGATGGAGATGTACCTCGTGCTACCTCATATGGGGTGTATATCTCCCAGAAAGATCATAGACAAACACCAAACGCCACCGTCCCAATGGGCTTTAGGTAGGCGTCATCATAGGGTTCACAGCCTGTCCGGTCATCGTACAATTAAAGAGGTAAGCATAGCGGCGAACAGTAAACGGGTCCACCACCAAGCATGCATATCCTCGGTCACCCGGCCCGCTTCGGATTTCTTCGTTAAGCTATGCTTCACGGATCCAGAACCAGGGCCTGGGGAAAATAGGACGTTTAAAATCGTCCTCTCGTTTTGGGCGATTTTGGAGAGATTTTGAGAGATTCAACGAGACTTTCTCCCCGTGCTACGAATCAGTAGTGTTATTTTTTACTGGTCCTTTGGGACCAACGAGCCCAATATAGGTGGCTTTGAAGTAGAATACCGCTTAAGCCGGTGCTAGGGGGCGTGAGAAGTGTTGCTTCTTTCATTACTTCTCATGAACAGACTCAATAAAACCGAGACTGCTGCTTTATTCCCTTAATTATGTTAGTTGCTCTCAAAGGATCACCTTTATCAGTACTTATTTCAAAATACATCTTTTTAAGTGAATTTAATAATAATTTCTTATTTTTAACTTATGAGAAGCAGCAAGTGACGTTAAAAAGTTTAACTGATGCATCAACAATTGACGTTATAAGTTTATTTACAACATGACGTCACGCAAACATCGACTTTATTAAATGCGCGTGAAAAACACGCGCGAATAAATTGTGCTAATCGCTAGTGGGCGCTTTAATTGGCCTAATTTGTCCAGACTGATATCTGCAAGTAAGACATATGCATCATACGGTCTAACTGGCCGAGACTACAAACATGCAGTACGTTGCAAAATGATAGGGTCATAACCTCTTTTGATAAACTTTTTAACAAGTTTAACAAAGATAGAATGAAAGTGATCATGACCAGGAATCTTACAAAGTGTATATATCACATCACCATAGAAGTCAGGTTGTGATATTCCTTGTCGCAGAAGAGTTCTAAAATTACGAGTACTTTTATATTTGGAAAGAAGATCAGGGTTTGGATAATACAATTTTGCAAAGGTTTTACGAAGTTTATGGTAACGGTAGCCCTGATTGAGTAGCTTTTTTAGTTATACAAAGATTACGAATAAGTCCTCAACTCGAGTACAAGCTCTTGAAAAACGAATAAGTTGAGACACATACACCCCATAAGAAGTTGCTCGGGGAACATCCCCATTCAAGCGGGGATAATTAACAATGCCAAAATTAAAAACCATCTCTCTTGTCATAGATTTTGCTTATTATTTCCAAGTTTCAATGCTTTCCGAACATTCGTTTTTGAGAAATCAGGAAAAACACAAACTTTAACCAAGAACTTTAACAAAAACTCCAAAACGCGTAGACGGACAGAAAGACTGGAAACGCCCCAAAAATATAAGCCTAATTTGCTATGCATCTAACATAACTGAAAAATCTAAGTTAAAAGGGGAGATATTCAACATTTCAACTAAAAAATCTTAAGTTAAAAGGGGAGACAGTTCAGGTAAAATATATGACAGTGTTATGGTTCTAGTCATATAACATTGTCTTAAAACATTTGTGTCAAGTTTCAATGCTTTCCGACAATTCGTGTTTGAGAAATCAGGAAAAAAAACCACTTTAACTAAGAACTTTAACCAAACGCGTAGACTGACGGAAAAACCGTTCCAAGGCGGTAGCCCTATTGTCAACCCTTTTGTGTTTGTGATGTCGTTTACATTTGTTATCACTTTTGCCTTCTCGTTTGTCTGTTTGCGTGTTTGTTTTTGTGTTTTGTGGTTGACTGTCATCCTTGAATGCTGCTTTCCCCGTCCGCTATTAGTATCTTTCTTTATTAATTTTAAAGTTGAATGTTGTCTGAAAGGTCTAAAACACTTTTGTCTGAAACAAGCGCCCCGAACACTAGGGACACCAATAAGTTTACACAGAACTGATGACTAGAACATACAACATAGGGTAAAAAAATACCTTTTAAACTCGAACCCGATACTTCCCCTACCCCAACACGCCATTCAAATTATTGAGAGCTGGGAAATGAGGCTGTTTCTAGCTCTGTGCGTAATATCATGGGGCATAACCATCTTTTAGTCAACACAGACCTCGTGTTGTTCTAAATAATTATATTCGCTTAGCTATTGTTTTTTGTATGTTCTTTTGTTCATAATTTACCATAAAGTTACTGTGCCTGTGGCGGTAAAAGATGCGATGACATCCTCAGAAACGAAGCTGCAGTAATGTGTGTACAACAGTACTGTATCGAAAGACACATTTGCTCACTAATTATTTACATACAGACCATACGTCATATTGTGTGATGACATACGATGACGTAAGTCAATGACGTCTTGTACTTTTTCATAATTTCCGTAACATTTCCGGATATTAGCAAGGCCGTGCGTGTTTGGCACGAATGAAATCGAACTAACCTCGTCGAATGTCGTGATTCGATATCGGTATTGGATGATCCGAATTCTGAAATCTGCGAAGAGTTCCGATTGCATTTACGGCTTTACGGAAAAACGTGATGGCGATAATGGTAAACTGGTAAACAAATAAAATATGTTTTCATAATCTTGCTCGGTGTGTATTTCGACCTGCGTTTCAAATACCATTTCAACACCTAATTGTCTTGAAGTTTCTATTGCAAAGTTTTCTATTTTTCACATTTTTAAGGCAATAATATGGCGGAAAGCTACGACAATTTACTTCCGGTGCAATTGTTTATTTTTTTATTTTTTTTTACGGTAGTTATCAAATCTTTTATCATAATCGGTTAGCAAGACATGTAAATTTCTGCGACACGAAATCTGCTCTTATTAAGTTGTGAATTGTGTTGACGAATTTTGGCCAAAGAACAATTTGCAAGTTAACACTAAGGGCTACGTTTCCGTTTAATGGCCGTTTTGGCGACATAGGTAAAAATGCAATTTCATTGTCACTTTTTGGATGGTTCGAGAAAGGTTTTTTATGTTATTTTCACCTCATTCTGCTTGGAAAACACAATTCTTAATGATTTCTACGACTGCTTATCTTGTTATTTTCGTAACGGAATATGCTACTTTACGTTTTAGGTCTCCATAAACTACCGTAAATGACCTAAGACTTTTCAAAAGTATGAATTGGTATTTTTATTTTTCGCCTGCAGGATACCATTGGAGCTCGCGACGCGAGCTGTACTCGCTATTAGTATAAAAATGCCAATTTGGAGGGAAATATAAGCTGGTAATGTGAAAAGATATTAAAGGCATTTTCTGTAGTTTTTCATGCGCAGCAATTTGGGCGACATCTCTTCTAAAACTATTGGATGGATTTTCCTAAATATTTACAGGAATGTTGCTCTTAATGTCTAGTTGTATTTGTTGTCTTTATTTGTATAAATGCCTATTATTCGAAAGAAACATATAATAGGAAGAATATAACATTTTGTAAAAAATCAAACAAAATTAAAACATTTAAGCATAATGGTAGGGTTCCAAAAACAATAATAAATCTCAATATGCATGGTGACCTATAATTTTAATTGCATATAATGTCTTACTATATGTTCAAATAAGTGCCTAGGAAGTTTGAACAAATTCTGTTATTAGGAACATAACTAAAAAAAGGAAAATATACCATTTCTATATAATTTCATACAAAACTTGTCCTTTTAGCAAGATTTCAAAAATAAAATTCTAAACAAGCATGAGGAACTAACATTTTTATTGCATATTTTGTTTTTAATGTTAAACTATGTGCTTGGAAAGTTTAAACAAATTCTATTATTGAGAACATACAAAAAAAAAAGGAAATTGTATCATTATGGGCTTAAACATGAGCTTTAAATGTTATTATAATTAAATGTTCGTTACTTTAATACAATTTTAGCAGAATTGTGACCAATGAAAACATGATTAGACTTCAAAAATGTCATTTTTAGCTATTTCATGGACTTGTTCAACTTTTTGGACAGATTGACATGACGGTGGCATTACAATTTTTTTTTTAATTTTAACAATTATGGTGACCTACCATTATTTTTGCATTTGCTGTCTATATATATAACAAATTTACTGTACAAAAAGTTTAAAGAAAATCTGTAAGGCAAAAAAACACTTTAGAAAATGTCTTTAAAATGCGCCAGAAAAAGATGGATGTCACAAAGGTGTGTAATATTGGACTCCTACTAGACCTGTACATCTAACTACTATAACGACTAGAACATCAGACTAAATACTAAGCACTAGAAAATGTTGGAGGCTGATCTCAAAGTTGTATAACAACCTGGCTTTTAGTTGGCTCACAGGGGTTTCAGTAACATCCAATAAAAATAAAAATAAAAAATACACCTTATTTATATTTCTGTCAATATATATAAACGTCATATGAATCGACCTTTCAGACTATTTTTCCCTAATACAGTCTTCGATGCAACCACCCAGACACGGCTGGAGTTTTAAGGGGGCTTGTCTGAATAATTGACCACTCCAAACGTTTTGAGAGGAGGGTGCACATCTTATGCAAGATTTTGGTTCGAATATTTGTGTGTGGGAGGGGCGAGGCGGATGGAGCGGAGGATCCTTCGAAATAAAATGTTTTTGCTGTTGAACTCAGTGAATTCCGTTGTATTTTTCCAGAATAATTTTATGTTAAATCCAATGATGACTAACAGTAGAAATGGCGCACACCCCATGTAATCCGGAATGCATAGGCTATACTAGTGGGATTTTAGAGGGTGGGCCGCCGGGTGTCGCCTCCCACTCCTTCGGGTTCGAATCCCACTTGGATCGCGAATTGTCAAGTGAGAAAATGTCAATTCTTAAAGGGTTTATTGTGGTGTGAAAAAGTATAGATATATTCCATTTTAGATGGTCTAAATATAAAGAATGAAACTAAAATTACCTTTATTTACAAGAATATTCATTGCGGGACAGCAATGTGTACTATCCTAGCTGTTTTAGCTCGACTTTTCTGAAGGAAAAAATAGATATTGTCATCACTTGATCATCGTCGTCGTTTGTTGTCGTCGTCGTTGGCGTTTTCGTCGTCTGCTTCCCCTGGCTAAAGTTTGTATGTAAGCTTGTATTTCCAAAACCAGACTACATAATGGATTGAAACTTCACACATGTATTCATCATCATTAGTTGACACCGCAAAGTCAGGTGATATAACGCTAGCGTTTCTTTTGACCGAATTATGGCCCTTTTCTTAATTAGAAAACGTGGTTAAAGTTTGTATGAAAGCTTGTATCTCCAAAACCACACTACACAATGTATTAAAACTTCGCACTGTACTCAGCATCATTAGATGACAACACAGAGTTAGGTGAAATTACACCTGTTAATTATGGCCCCTTTTATACTGAGAAAACTCGGTTAAAGTTTGCATGTAGGCTTGGTTAAAGTTTGTATGTAAGTTTGTATCTTCCAAACCATTTTACACAATGGATTGAAACTTCACACATGTATTCAGCATCATTAGATGACACCACAGAGTCAGGTGACATAACTCCTGCTTTAATTTGACAGAATTATGGCCCCTGTAATACTTAGGAAACTTGGTTAAAGTTTGTATGCAAGCTAGTACCTCGCACATGCATTGGGCATCATAACACAACACCACAGAGCCGGGTTCTATAACTCTTACATCTATTTAAACAAAATCATTGCCCCTTTTGTATATAATAAATTTTGTTAAAGTTAGTGTGTAAATTTGTATCTCGCAAAGTGCTTTACATAATGGATTAAAACTTCACACATGCATTCAGCATCATTGGACAACACCACAGAGCCAGATTCTATAACTCTTGTTTTTATTTTAACAAAATGATGGCCCCTTTAATTCTTTGAACATTTGGTTAAAGCTTGTATGTAAGCTTACATCTGCAAAAGTACTTCACATAAAGGATTGAATTGAATTGAATTGGATTTTATAGTCGCACCAACAGCTAAGGTCATATGGCGACTTTCCAACTTCCATTAGTGGAGGAAGACCCCAGGTGCCCCTCCGGGCAATTTTCGTGCACGGGCGGGCACCTGGGTAGAACCACCGACGTTCCGCAAGCCAGCTGGATAGCTTCCACACATAAAGATTCCTAGGTCCCTGAGGGATCGAACATACAGCGGTGAGGGGCAAGTGATTTCAAGTCAGAGACGTTAACCACTCGGCCACGGACGCCCCCATAAAGGATTGAAACACATGTTTTTAGCATCCTGTATAGGCCATGTCTTTATTATAACAAAATTATGGCCCTTTTTATACTTAGAAATCTTGGTTAAAGTTTGTTATGATCCCAGAAATGTTCGGGGTCTATATAGTCGCCGCTTTGTTCATCTGTCTGTCTGTCCGTCCGTCCGTCCGTCCGTCCGTCCGTCCGTCCGTCCGTCACACATTTGTCCGCGGTATTAAAGAATATCAAATTAAACTTGAAAAAATTATAGAGGGCAATGAGAGGAAGTGCAGAGTGCAAGAACCGTAACTCTGCTTCATTCCAATTAGAGTTATTGCCCTTTGTAATGTTATACTTAGAATGTTTGTCCTGAGCATAACTTCAAAACTACTGATGGGACTAAAATGAAACTTTACACAATGATAGAGGGCAATGACAGAAAGTACAGAGTACAAGAACCGTAACTCCGTCATCATTCAAATTAGAGTTATTAACATTTTATACTTAGACATTTTGTTCTCGAGCATAACTTCAAAATGACTGATTGTTCTTGCATATCAGAGACATGTTGTGCGTTGACGCCGCCAGCTACTAATGTTTTGCATGTTTTCCTGCATACCGGATGTTGGCGCGCGTAAATTTTATCTCGACCCGAGGGTGATATGGAAATATCTAGCCCCGGTAAAATAACGGATATTCTCGTCCGATATGTAAAAAAGACTTTCCATCCCCCATGTAAATAGCGGATAGCCTTATCCGGTATGCAATAAAGTTCGTTCACCTTCTTGAGGTGGAATGGCCACTTTATATGCCTGCGCGACCGAGCGTAAATAGTCCCACCTGCATGTACTTGAAAAATGAAGTATATTTGAGATGAAACGTTAAATTGAATCAAGTGAATGCAAAAAATATTAAATTAATTAAACCAGTTTGCAAAGATGGTATGAAGCGAATATCAAGTTTATTAGGTAAATAGTAAAAGAAGCATGGCGAATAACTGGTCGTTTGCAAAAAATGATATATTGCTCTGAAAACCATCTCATCATATTATGTATGCCAACTAGTTTAATACAATGATGGTTGGCTGTATGGTTGACTGGTGGTGTACGTTATTTTCAGCACATTTTAGGCGATATATTTTTTTGAAGTAGTGGCAGACCACCAACTTTTCCTTACAAGTTCATGTAGTGTCAATAACACATTTCACTGGCCTATATAGTGGTGCGCAAACACTTGGTCGAGCATTCAAGGAGCATTGTCCGTGGAGAAAATCCCTCTGTTTTAGTGTTGGTATTCCTTGTCGTAATCCTTACCGTAATCGTTACCGTAGTTTGTTGTACAGGTCTAGCGCGTTGTCAAATTTTTGTCGAGGCAATATACAATTACGTTCATGGGTTACACCATCAATGAACATTTATTTTTACAGTTACTCTACAAACTATTCCATGTTGTAACATAAATTATAAGCTATGGTATTCGTCAACTAATATATTATGATTGTCACCGGGTGACAAACGGATTAGTCAAGTTATTAATCCCGAAAATGTACCTAGTCGCTAGCGGTTTCACTCGGACACATCCTAGATAATACGTAGTATATTAAAATTATTTAAAACATCATCGGTGAAAATCGTGAAATAAATCACATTGTTTGCAACATTACTTTACCAGGTGAAGACGATTATTTTACAATTTAAATGGCTTTCAGGTCACTTTATTAGAGAAGTCTGAAATAGAAGGAGTCAATTTGAAATATTCAGTTTAAAATTGGGATGACAACCTTGTTTACGTACATTTATTACGACATTGAAAGATTCATCGTCATATGCATGCAATCTTTGGGACGGCTAATATGTTCGTACTACTATATTATATACTACAATACGTAGTAGTAGTAGTGGTAGCAGTAGCAGTAGCAACAGAAGCAGCTGCAGCAGCAGCAAAAGCAGCAGTAGCAGTAGTAGTAGTAGTATATAACAATAAAGTACTTAATCTATTCGAATAATACTCATTTAGTCAAAAGAGTCTCTACATGTTTGTACAACAGTCGATGGCAAAATATAAATAGCCACGATAACCATAACGACTGGCTGGTAAGGTAACGTTACATGTCAATGTTTGCGGAAAATAAGAACGAACAAGTGTATGGCCTTCATACATTTGGGAATGATTATGTTTGACTTATTTTTCTAGAGAGGTATTTCATAGAAAATTAACTCAGTCAGTGCCTTAGAAGATAATGTGTTGATTCAAGGTTAAGTGGATACGGTTGGTTGCAAATGTAGCATCAATTGTTACATTGTTTATCATCAATTGTAAATGTAAAATTATTATTTAAAATCAATAGAAAAAAATCTATAGTGTACTTATAAATACCGGCGGAAAATAGTTATATAGACATTTTCTTAACGTATGACATTTTGCGGAGGCCATCATAACTTTTAGTTCTTTCATCAATATCCTCGAATATTTATTTTAGCACATTTAGATGACGCTTTGGAAAAACTAGTCGTGCTTCTTGAAGTCATCAGGCAGAGTTTGAACATTACGTAGGACTACTTTTATTAGAATCTCATGTGCATGTTATTTATAAGGCTTTCTCTTTTTGCATTGCTAAATCAATAGTATATTTGTCTGTGATTTTGTATTGTATTGTATGATTTATAAATTGTCCCGTCCTTTAGAAGTTTGTATGCACACGTTTATGGATGAACATATATACATCTTTGTTTACTTAATCAAACGACACCTCTGTTTTGAACACGTTTTACCTTAACAAGTCGCTTTTTGTCGACCCCGTTTACGATCTCGATTTAGCGATCACAATGTCGTCTAGGTGAATTTGTGTCAGTTCGTTCGTTCGTTAGTTCGTCCGTTAGTCCTTACGTTTTATTTCTTAACATCTTCTTAAAGAGATCTGAGTTAAATGAAGAAGGTTTTAGAAAGCGGTTTAGAGCTTGTTTGCCTGAGAAAGGCGAGTCATTTATTCAGTTAATTAGTAGGTCTAGACATTACTTAGATAGGTGGTTAGAGTTAGGGAAGGTAGCGCAGACATATCAAGGCCTCATAGATTTCGTGTTGCGGGACCAGCTATTCAATGTTTGTAGTAGAGATCTGTTCTTATTTCTGAAAGAAAGAAAACTAACTAGTGTAGAAGAAATGGCATCACAAGCAGATCAGTTTGTCGAGGCTAGAGGTGGAGCTCATAATGTAGTGTCGAAAGACAGAACTTTTAGAGATAGACAAGGGGACCATCAATTTATTCGTTGTCGCCACTGTAATGGGAATCATGCTTCACATGAGTGTAGGAAAGCGGTGAAAGTATCCACTGTCGTAGACAATTTTAGTGACAATAGTAAAGTAGACAACAATGTAGGTAGTCAGAACCAAGGTTTTAACAACCCATGGAATTTCGGTAGAGGTAGAGATGGTCAAAACCGAGGTAGAGATAGAGGTAGAGGCAGTAATAATCCGATCATTAAAACCGAGAGTAGTAGCTGTTGGGTTAAATCGGATGACGTAATGGCGAAGATCAGAACAACGGCAGATGGTAGAATGAATGGCGCGGACGTAATGGTAATGAGGGATACAGGTTGTACAGGTGTGGTAGTTAAGCGTAGTATAGTTACGGATGACAAGTTGGTAGGTAAACAGTCACCGTGTATGTTGTTAAATAAGTCGGTAGAGTACGTGCCAATAGCGAGAATAGATAAAGATACACCTTTCTTTGATACACCTTTCTCTTACTACATAGGCACTATGTCTGGACGACCCGATGTATGATTTAACGATAGGGAACATAAAAGGTTCAGTACTTCCGGTAGTGTCCGATTTTAGGAGTAGCGTAAGTAATACAGTAGAGACTAGAGCGCAGGTTCAAAAGCAAGCTCAGACTTATAGAAAATTAAAGGTTTCTGCAGCCGTAAGTGACATATCCAAAGCGGAGTTTATAGAAGCACAAACTCAAGACGAGTCATTAGATCCTTGTAAAGTGAAGGCCAATGATGGTGTAGTGAAAAAGTGTAAAGGGTCCGGTAGTTCTAAGTTTTACATAAGAATTTATTGTACAGAGAATTTGAAGATAGTGGTGGTAGACAGTTTTACCAATTAGTGGTACCTACTCAGTATAGAACGACAGTGCTTAAGGTAGCTCATGAGTCGATTATGGGAGGTCATTAAGGCGTAAAGAAAACGTTAGATAGAGTATTGGCAGACTTTTATTGGCCAGGCGTTAGCGGAGATGTAACTAGGTATTGTAGGTCCTGCGATGTATGCCAAACGACAGTATCAAAAGGTCGAGTGACCAAAGTACATTTAGGTCAGATGCCACTGATAGATACACAATTTAAGCGGGTAGCCGTAGACATAGTTGGACCATTTTTTCCAGTGTCGGATAGAAAACATAGGTTCATTTTAACCATGATAGGCTATGAAACTAGGTATCCGGAGGCAGTAGCATTGCCTTCAATTGAAACTGAGAGAGTAGCTGAGGCATTCGTTGATATGTTCAGTAGGCTATGTGTACCAGAGGAAATGCTGACTAATTGTGGGTCACAGTTTATGTCCGAACTTATGACTTTAGTTAGCAGGTTATTGTCTTTGCGTCAAATCTCGACAACACCGTAACACTCTATGTGTAACGGGTTATTCCAACGATTTAACGGGACGCTAAAGCAAATGTTACGGCGTATGTGTACAGAGAGACCCAAAGATTGGGACAAATATGATTTGCTGTTTGCATTTAGAGAGGTTCCACAAGAGAGTTTATGATTTTCTCCGTTTGAGTTATTGTACGGTAGATCAATTAGAGGTCCCATGAGGATTCATAGATAGATGTGGACAGGTGAAGTAGATAGTGATGAGGTTAAGACTACATATCATTATGTTTTAGATCTGAAGGAGAAACTAGCGGAGACCTGTAAGATAGCTCAAAGTCAGTTAGTTAATGCAAGTACCAAGTACAAACGGTACTATGACAAGAAAGCTAGAGCTAGGAAATTTAAGATAGATGACCAGGTGTTACTGTTACTCCCGACCGGCAATAACAAGCTGTTAATACAATGGAAAGGTCCGTTTTACGTTAGAGGGATAGTGAACACTATGGATTATCGTATCGAGATTCACGGAAAGTTAAAGACCTTTCATGCGAATATGCTGAACGAGTATATCAGTAGAATCGATAAGGTGTAACAAAGGGTGTTAAATGTAATTAATGTTGCAGTTATTGAGGATAGTGAGGAAGGCAGTAGTGAGGGCACTAGTCCCAAGTTTTTTCCAACTAGTGTAGGTAAGCAGACAGCAGCCGATGTAGACATATCGTGCATGCTTAGTGTAGTAGAGAAACGAGAGGTATGTCGTTTAGACTCTGAGTGTAGTGCTGTTCGGTTCGATGCGTCGAGACATATTAACATATTTTAAAAGTTGCATTAAACTTATGTAAATACATTCACCTTCATTGATTCTTTCCTGAGTTAGCCCCAACCACTAGGGTCATCTTGCGACAACTGGTGTCAGAATTGAGATTTTGGGCAACTACGAAGGGAAAGAATCAATAAGTGATCTTTATTATGATATACTAAATCTCTATTTATCATTTTAAAAATGTGTACCACCCTCTGATCAATCAAGGCGACTGGAGACCATCACGGCCACAGCTTGGAAGACAAGTCAAGACATGACAAGGGTAGGGTAAGTCCAAACTGTTGTTTGTACGTTCTTTAAAAGTTGCATTAAACTTATGTAAATATATTCACCGTCATTGATTCTTTCCTGAGTTATCCTCAACCACTAGGGTCATCTTGCGACATAGGAAAGCACTTAAATTGCACGTTTAATTTCAAATACAAAAAACTTCATCTTTATTACACTTTTCCATTTTGTTCTCTGCCTTTGCTACATCAAATATAACTCACTGTTAATTTCACACAAACAAACCACACATGGTACTTTAATTCCAATGCAATGAATTAAAGAAAATATATGCCACATTATTTATTCTTATTGCCGCTCGTCGTCATGGTATAGATTGTATACTATGACTTTTCTTATTCCATTTGCATTTTTGATCCGGCGGTCATTACTCTGTGTGGGTCGATATTCTTCATTATACCGGCACATACATATAAACCTTTCCGGCAATGTCCGTAACTGAAAGTGTAATCCGCTAATTGAAATCGTCTAGACAAATCCTAGGGTTAATCTTCAAATTTTCTCCGGAATATCGGTTTAGCAATATAAAACTGATGAAATCTAAAAATTGAACCATAATCTGTGATGTAAATGTTTTCTACGCTCATTCAAAAGAATGAACATTAAAGTATAGCACCGTCCGTTCATCTCTCCGCCTTTTGCCCGTGGGATAATTGCAGGATGTATGGGTGGTAAATTTAACAAATGAAATCTGTCTTTTACCAAACTAATAAATACTGATAAAGGTGATCCTTTGAGAGCAACAAACACAATTAAGGGAATAAAGCAGCAGACTCGGTTTTATTGAGTCTGTTCATGAGAAGTAATGAAAGAAGCAACACTTCCCACGCCCCATAGCACCGGCTTAAGCGGTATTCTACTTCAAAGCCACCTATATTGGACTCGTTGGTCCCAAAGGACCAGTAAAATATAACACTACTGATTCGTAGCACGGGCAGACTTTTTACAGCCGCCACACTGCACTAAAAGAACGCTAGTGTGCATGTTAATAAATACTGATAAAGGTGATCCTTTGAGAGCAACAAACACAATTAAGGGAATAAAGCAGCAGACTCGGTTTTATTGAGTCTGTTCATGAGAAGTAATGAAAGAAGCAACACTTCTCACGCCCCCTAGCACCGGCTTAAGCGGTAAAGTCTCCAGTGAGTGTATATATCACGACTGGTAATCAGTGAAGCTACCTCCGTTTGGAGGTATATGCAAAAGTGCCAAAACGCCACTTCCGAGGTAGTTCCAACGCCAAAAATAAAGGTTAACAATGGGGTATGCTTTGCTATTTCGTTGTTAACTTTTGTATTTACCTTGATATGACAAGTCCTGGAGTCCAGTTCCGTGTTTAAGCTTCGCACAGGGCCAAAAAGATTTTCCTAAATATGCCTTATTTGACACCAGGGACTTTAAGCCGTTCGAGCTTTGCTGTTTTGTCTCAACTTGATTGTCGCCACCGAGGTATTCTTCGATTCTTTTGCCTTTTACGCTACAGATCGACATGAACATATCGAATATCAACCAGTTAGTGTCCGTATATTGCATGTTGACAAAATAATAACACTGAGAACGTTTCAGGGGTGAGAAATACGTAATTTCGTAAAAGATATAGCTCCAATGCCAAAGAGAAAGTTCTAAAGCTATGGAGCCCACTGACAACTTATGAGGATGTCATTTCTTACCACTGCGAACGACAGTGAACTTAGTTAAAACACAATTTACAGTGCCAAACTATTGTTTACATTGACTTTCTACGTCTGCAATATGTATAATGTACTCACTCATCCCGGTGTCCACGTCCATCGACGCATGTGAGCTAATAGAATGTAGTTTGTATACAGTTCCGTGCATTTTACATAACTAGTTTGAAATTAATCGGAAATAAGTTATTAGTAAGAAAATTGGTAATTTACTAACTATACGCTTTGGAGAAACGCGTACTGATTATATGCAACGTCTTTGGTCCAATCCCTTAAGTATTTTATCCCCAACCCCATAATGTATATACCAGATAACACGCAATCACTGTTAGACATACAATTGCTTGAAAAAATGGTTTCTATTCAACTTTATGTTAGATGATTACGTCCGTATAATACAGCTGTTCTATGTAGTAAACTTATTAAAACATAGATGCACAGTTTTCATTATTTGTGTTTGTATTCCCTAAAAACAATAAAGAACTATCAACAAAGTTGTGTATTACGTGTAGCTACAGTGTGCATTTGCGTGTACCTTACTCTTCTTAAGGGTAAACGGCAAAGGATATATATCTATAGCTCTACACTAGATAATAGTCAATATAATACTAATTCCCATAGACAAACACTAATCGATCCTACAATGTATACTAGTATAAGTAAGCTACTCAGTCATGAAGCATGTTAACAGTAAACAAAGCAAGCTTGCCATGGTTTTGGTGTGTAAATTAGGTCAAAACAAGAAGAATGCCGTAGCAGTGGTAAAAAAGACATCCTGATAAGTTTTAATTTGTGATGTCTCCATAGCATTGGAACTATATCTCTGGTATTGGAGCTATCTCTTTTAAGAAATCGCTTATTTCTCCGCCTGAAACATTATCTGCGTTATTATTTTGTCAACAGGCTATATACGGACGCCAGCTGGTTGACATTTGTAAAAGAAATATAAAAAGATCGGACAGGGAAAATAGCATTCAAGGAGGACAGTAAACCACAAAACACAGAAACAGACACGCAAACAGACAAACAAGAAGGCAAAAGCAATAATAAATGCAAACGACATCACAAACACAAAAAGGGTTGACAAAAGGGCTACCGCCTTGTAAGTTCATGTCGTTGTGTAGCGTAAATAGCCAAAGAACTGGGGAAAACCATCGGTGGCGACGATCAAGTTGAGAAAAATATGCTCAGTTCCAAACGGCTAAAAGTCCCTGTCATCAAATAAGCCATCTTTCGAGAAAAGTTTTGGGCCGTGTGTGAAGCTGAAACATAGCCATACGGAACCGCGTTCATGGATTTGCCAATAAAAATATTAACGAAAAAATAGCAAAGCATACTCATCTTATTTACCTTTTTTTGGCGTTGGAATTAACTCGGAAATGGCGATGGAGCACGTTGGCATATGCCTCCAAACGGAGGAAAGCTCCACTGATTACCAGCCGTGTTTATGTTATACACAAAATGAGAATAGGGACAATTCGCAAAATGCGTGGTTCATTTCCGAAATCGTCCGTGCGCAAAGTAGGAATTTGGACAAAGTAGAAATATGTCGTTAACGTCCGAGCGCAAATAAGGAATTGGAACAAAGTACGCATATATTCCCTAAAAATATTTCAGGATATACTGTGTGTTTGATTTTTTGTCTTCAGTGTTATGTTGGCCATATTTACCGTTATAATAAACAAGCGGTAACCAGCTAGCATCCTCCTTTAAGTGACCAACTCATCTGGTTGCAGTGTTATGATTTTCATATTTACCGTTACAATAAACAAGCGGTAACCGGCTAGAATCCTCCTTCAAGTGACCAACTCATCTGGTTGCAGCGTTATAATGGCCATATTTATCTTACAATAAACAAGCGGTAACCAGCTAGCATCCTCATACGTTTAGCCAGCATCCTCATCCAAGTGACCAAGTCATCTGGTTTCAGTGATATGATGGACATCGTAACAGTAACATTAAAAAACCCGGAAACCAACTAGCATTCAACTTAGTGAACACGTCATAAAACGGTAAATAAATGACCATTTAAAATGTGTTGGAAAAGGAACAAACTTTTAGTTTAACATGATGTTGTAGAACACATGTATCAAACAACACTTAATCTCGATGAGGGAGAATTTAGTCGCGAACATTTCAAAGTACTTATTTTGCAAGCTTTCATTATTATACTGTATCCGGCCTACAATGATTGTGTGTACGTCTCGACCTGGTAATTCTGTTTTTATGTCTAGGCCTTCATCCATGCCTCAGCCTGTATATACTTTATCCATGTAAAGGCCTACCCGTACTGTATCCATGGTCATGAGAGAGAGAGAGAACGTCTTGGTTGAGTTCGAAAATAAGCAATGGCTTGGTTATAGTCCTTGAAATAATTATTAGTGAACACAATTGTTTTAAGCCATTTAGAGTCCATTAATTGTTGGAAATCCTATATTTATCATAGCTAACACTATATCTGCCTTATCATTCTTAGCCTCCTATCAGACATGATCAGAACTTAGTACCATGATTATAATGGCAAATTATATATAAAAAAAGGAATAACATTCGAACAGGAAATAAAACATTTACAAGACAGTCTACCAAAACAAAGCACAATTACAAGGATCAACAGAAACAAAACACGTAATAGTTTCTCAGCAAAATACTAAGACCAGTAAGGTTGTATTTGATAAGGTTGCATAGTACAGTTGCATATAGTGTTGAAATTAAAGTCATACGTACAAATAGCTGAAACGGTCTAAATTGTGCAGTTTTTATCAAGAGCAGCTCCTGTTTGGTCTGTAATGAGACATAATTGAGATGGTAGATACCCAGAAAAAATAATATTTTAACCTGAGGTACCTGACTGAATTAATTTCGTTTTTATAACACTGCTCAGATGTGTGGCCCAATGTTAATTCACAGTGAGGTAGAGTAACTAGAGACAAAATGTAATATCAAGGGATAGTTTCTTAGTGTGGAATCAGTAGTGTTATTTTTTAATGGTCTTTTGGGATACACGAGCCCAATATAGGTGGCTTAGAAGCAGAATACCTCTTAACCTGGTGCTAGGGTGTGCAAGGGGTGTTGTTTCTAACATTATCTCTCATAAACAGAATAAAGAAAACCGAGTCTGTATTCACTTGTTTGTGTTTATTGCTTCCAAAGGATTTCCCTTATAATTATTTATTATGATTAAGATAATCGGATACAATATGGGTATTAAATCACTGATGGGGGTGCGGGGTCGTGGGTTCATCTTAATTAACGAGAACAACCTTTTACTGTGTCTCTAATTATTATGTGTCATTATGACATCATATTTATTATGTGTTCTTGGCATTTATCTGCAAATGAATACACTACAGTATCTATAAAGAGATTACTACTAGTATGTCACCCTTTATTTCTGATATAAATTAAATATCACATGACTGAGCAAGGCCTAACCATTAGGCGTCGAATCAAAACGATTTTTGACAAGGACCAACATCATGTCATGCTGATCATTTTAAAAAAGTCCCGTATCAATATCAGTTATAGTTTTCAAGAAGTAGTTGCTACAATCTTGTATTTTAAAAATCTATTTTTAGCTTTTGTGGCCATCTTGGATTTTACATCAACATGAATATTTGCTAGGATCAACTAGACTTCAAGGGCAACATTTCTGTAAAGTTTCATGAATCCAGCTGTTTCAGAGTCGCTAAAAATAAAAGTTTACGGACAGACGCACAGATAGACAGACGGACGACGGACGCCGCACCACGGCATAAAAAATAATGGTTCGTTTATTGTTCCGTTGTTATGACTAGCACGCAGTAGGAGATTACAATATGGAGGGATTTATATGTAGTTTAAACATGGCTGCCAGTGGCCATCTTTGACATAAAGAATACACTTTCTCCTGGCTAACCACATCACGTGATACACTCTATGTCTATAAAAGAATACATTTTCTCCTGACTGACCACATCACCTGATACACTCTATGTCTCTATAACGAATACACTTACTCCTGACTGACCACATCACCTGATACACTCTATGTCTACATAACGAATACACTTTCTCCTGATTGAATACATCACCTGATATACTCTATGTATACATACAGAATACACTTTTTCCTAACTGATCACATCACGTGATACACTCTATGTCTACATAAAGAATACACTTTCTCCTGACTGAACACATCATCTGGTACGCTCTGTGTCTACAAAACGAACACAATTACTCCTGACTGACCACATCACTGATACGCTCTATGTCTACATAACGAATACACTTACTCCTGACTGACCACATCACGTGATGCGGTTTATGTCTACATAACGGCTACATTTACTCCTGACCACATCACTGATACGCTCTATATCTACATAACGTTTACACTTACTCCTGACTGACCACATCACCTGATAAACTATATGTCTAAATAACGAATGCACTTACTATAGACTGACCGATACACCTTATACACTCTATTCCCACATAACGAATGCACTAACTCCTGATTGACCCCATCACATGATACGTTCTATGTCTACATAAAGAATACACTTTCTTCTGACTGATCACATTTCCTGATACACTCTATGTCTACATAAAGAATACACCTTTTCCTGACTGACCACATCACGTGATACACTATATGTCTACATAAAGAATATATTTTCTCCTGATTGACCACATCATCTGATACACTCTAAGTCTACATAAAGAATACACTGTCTCCTGACTAACCACACCACCTGATACACTCTATGTCCATAAAATAATAAATTTTCTCCTAACTGACCACATCACCTGATGCACTCTATGTCTACATAACGTATACACCATTTCTCCTGATTGACCACATCACGTGATACACTCTATGTCTACATAAAGAATACACTTTCTCCTGACTGACCACATCACGTGATACACTATATGTCTACATAAATAATACACTTTCGCCTGACTGACCACATCATCTGATACGCTCTGTGTCTACACAACGAACACAATTACTCCTGACTGACCACACCACTGATACGCTCTGTCTACATAACGAATACACTTACTCCTGACTGACCACATCACGTGATACGGTCTATGTCTACATAACGGCTGCATTTACTCCTGACCACGTCACTGATACGCTCTATGTCTACATAACGTTTACACTTACTCCTGACTGACCACATCACATGATACTCTCTATGTCTACATAACAAATGCACTTACTCCTGACCGACCACATCACGTGATACGCTCTATGTCTACATAACAAATACACTAACTCCGTACTGACCACATCACCTGATAAACTATATGTCTAAATAACGAATGCACTTACTCCAGACTAACCGATCCACCTGATACACTCTATTCCCACAAAATCAATGCACTAACATCTGACTGGCCATATCACATGATACGCTCTATGCCTACATAACGAATACACTTTCTCTTGACTAACCATATCGCGTGATATGCTCTATGTCTACATAAAGATTACACTTTCTCCTGAATGAACACATCACCTGTAGGCCCAAATTAAAAATGAATAACTTACATTCTCATCACAAAGGACAAATATGCTGCCAAAAAATCCATAGAAAAATTGGGGTCATTTATCTTCTAAGAAAGAACTTGTCTCATGAATGAGTGCTCCCTTTAAAAACATAAACACTGAGATGCTAAAATATTGTATTCATACACTCACTTCCATATAAGCAAATACAATTATAAACTCACAATTTTAACGTGACAATGCTTGAAAAATGTAACAAATAGATCCACAACGTGATATAAACCAAAAATGACACTTTAAATTAGTTAAAATGCCTTTTTTACAAAAAGAAATGACAATTATTTACTAAAAGCCATTATGCGACTACCCCAAGCAGACACTTCCTGTGATGCCATGGGTGTGCTACACCTTTAATCATACGAAGCGCTTGTGCGACTGCGATAAAGACATTGCAAAAATGCCGTCAAAAACAAGCATTTAAGCGATATGACGGCTATTGCTTCGCTACGAGTATTGCTTCTTTGCCAGTATTACAATTTACAGAACATAATACAGCTTGCCCCTCACAGCTACATTATACATTTTGTCTTGCTGCAAAGTTTTTTAGATATGTCTGATAAAAACGTAATAATCTGTTCGATATAAGATTAGGAAAATCAAGGTATCAATGTAGATTATGCTGAGCCATGCACTTTAATGGAAGAAGAAGAATAAGAAGACTATCGTACTTTCTCCTTCTCTGGTTGGGTCCAGTTGATATTCCCTCACTATTTGAAGAGCTAAAACGTTAACATATAAACATAACTCGAAGTAATACATCCGTAGCCTAGGTACACACTAAATTGGGACGGGATAATTGTGGGCCAAATCTCACATCATATATTGTATAAACTCTCAAAAAAATATAAGTAAAAACTGTTTGTCTGAAATCATTGACGTTTTAGATTTTTTTAGAACATATTTAGCCTTAGGGCCTATTCCGCGGAATATATTTATAAACAATCAAGCGCGGGAAAATATAAACACATATAATAAAAAATGAACAGTCTCAATCAAACCGAGACTGCAATATTTCGTATGTGTCGTGCTCGGCCGTTTCCAAAGGTCCATTATCATACTCGTTTTTACAGTCGTACCCAGAGTATCTAACCCATTAATTACGAATCAGTAAAACCTCATGACTGCAGCGCTTCAGTCTGAATCAGCAGCTGTTCGTCTATCGCCGTCAGCAATCGATTTCTTATTCCAAGCAAGTTGGAATGGTCCATTTTGGACTTGGAGCAAAGAAACACGAGGACATAAGAACGTGATTTCATTGGTTAGTTATGTTACGCGTAACATAATTTCAGCGTTATGACCCTGATGGATAACCATACACGTCGACGTCATTCGCCGATAACGTTCAATAAAGCGAATAATTTCGGTTAAAAGCATACTTAAACTGATTTAAAATGTACTAAATAGATTATTTAACTGCATACGCTCGTTCGTGAAAAAACCCATCTCGTGAAGGATTTCCCTGTAATCGATCCAAGCAGTTATGTAATCTCTGTATAATGAAAAGTTTAGAAAATAACAACAACAACAACAACAGCAGCAGCAGCAGTAGCAGCAGCAGCAGCAACAGCAACAACAACAAAAACAACAACAACACATTATTATTTGTATACATGTGTGTTATTGTACAATTGTAAGCATCGAAAAAAATAATGTTCATGGCCAAAAAGGTATCATGATCACGATAATGCCGATAAAGATGCTGTTGATGCTGTTGCTGCTGCTGCTGTTAATGATGATGATGATGAGCACATTAAACCTGTAATTAATTCTACTTACCCTAACCCATAGGGTCTGAATACATATAGTGCAGTGAGTTTACCGTAAGTTAGGAATTGCTGAGCGACAACGCCAAATTACAAGTATTTATTAATAACGCAAAATGTGAGCATGTTCAAACATTAATAATTTAAGTTATAATATATTTAAATGAAATATGTTTATATAAAATGGCATTTATTAAACATCAAAATCAATTTTAAAAATGTTCGCCTTTTATTATTTAGGGGTCAAATTCTATGTCAAAGGGTCAAATTAGTACAACAAATGACAATTGACTATACAAAAGCTAGTCCTGGGACAACACTTTTTGGCATAACACACATTATTATACACCAAAAGAATTGTAAGTAAGAGGTCTTCAAATAAATGATTTTGAATTTGACCTTAGTCGAGGACATTTAGAGATATCTGTGATGGCGCAAGATGGCGCCAAATTACCAGTATTTATTAATTACTCAAAATGTGAGCATTGTTCTTAAAGTAATATTTAAGATATTTTATATTTAAAAGAAATATGCTTAAATATAAAATGGCATTTGTTAAACATTAAGATACATTTTAAAAATATTCACCTTTTATAATTTAGGGGTCAAAATTTAGGTCAAAAGGTCAAATTAGTACAAATTAGTGCAACAAATGACAATTGACTATACAAAAGTTAGTTCTGGGAAAACAATTTTTGATATAACACACATTATTATACACCAAAACAATTGTAAGAAAGAGTACTTTAAACAAATGATTTTAAATTTCACCTAAATTGAGGTCATACAGAGATATTTAAGATGGCATCCAAGATGGCACCAAATTACAAGTTTTTATTAATTACGCAAAATGTAAGAATTTCAGCAAATAATAATTGAGGGTATTTTATTTTAAATACATCAAACTTTCTCTGCCATAAGAAGTAAAATAAATAAATAAAAATCACCTTTCCTAATATAGGAGTCAAAGTCTAGGTCAAAATGTCAATTTAATGTGAAAAGTGAGGGTTGACTACACAAAAGTTAGTATTGGGACATATATTTTATCAGATCCTCATTTTATATTTTTTAAACAATATATGTATAAACACATAGCAATCGAGCAAGAAATAGCGCTTAAACAGGATAAATTAGAACAACATGTTAAAAAATGGAGAGTCTTTCTCCAACAGAATATTTATAATGATACGAATTGGAAAAGATACAGATCTCTATATCTCTCTCATATTCCTTCTCCTTTTAGTATCAACCTGCTGATACTCAACTTTAATAAATTATTTCATATGATGAAAATCACAGGGATATGATTACCGAAGGTGCTACCTTCGGAGAAACTTGTATTAGTAGTTAAATGTGTCACATTAAATGCACTGCTATAATTTTTTCTGCCAATATACATAACATGATAATCATATTAACACATGCAATTTAAAAACAAAATTATATATCTTTATAAATTACAAGACACGTATATGTTTGAAAATTCCATGTACTATAATGTTAGTTATGATTTGTATTATGCAACACATTGATGAAATAAAATATTAAATTAAAAAAAAAAAGTTATTGGCCGAACATGTGTTCATGACGAGATGCGACTTTACGGACAGGCTCTGATTTATAAGTGATTTAAAAGCGAGGGTATAATGAACAATGGAGGTACATGTGCAGTACCGTACAAACATGTACATACATTTTCTGTACTTAAGCTTATGATAACAACCCAAGTTATAGTCCTTGGAATTGATGTAAAGACACATGTATATGTGGTTTTAGAACTTATCCCAGCTTTCTTTAATACAATATTGAGATGTTTGTAAAACATATATGCCCTCTTCAAGGGCTATAACTCCTCCTTAACTGAAGTTATTGAGCAGAAACCAATTTTTATTTATATATTAAACTTTCACTATTGACCAAATGATCTAATAACAATATCTTAAATGTTTGTTTCATGAGCCACACCTTGTGCTGAAATGTTTTTAAAATCCGTCAAGGAAAACTAAAGTTATAGAGGAGTGGAAAACCATTTTCTATTAATAGCGAACTTGCTCCTATGGTATCACATGAAAGAATGAATGAATCAATATATAAATTTAATTGGAAGACTACTTCTTTTGACGTAAAAAAGAAAACCCTAAAATAGTACTGCCGTAAAATATTGAAAATAGAAGCTTGGCAAAAAACATCAAAACAATTAGTTTTAGAAATGGTATTTCAAACACAGGTGGTAATACACATCGAGTAAGATTATGAAAACATCTTTTATTTGTTTACCATTATCGCCATCCCGTTTGTCCGTAAATGCAATTGAAACTCTTCGCAGATTTCCGTATTCGGATTGGATCCAATAGTGATGCCGATTGACGGAAATCGATGAGGTAAGTCCGATGGTAATTTCCGGATTTGTTAATAAAATGACACGACGTCATTGACTTGCGTCATCATCGTATGTCATCACACATTATGACGTATGTCTGTTGTAAACAATTAATGAGCTAGTACAGATTCTTCTTTTTCTTTCTTTTCTTTCTTTTCTTTCTTTCTTTCTATCTTTCTTTCTTTCTTTCTTTCTTTCTTTCCTTTCTTTCTTTCTTTCTTTCTTTCTTTCTTTCTTTCTTTCTTGTACACACACTTTTTTGATTATCACGACAGCTTCGTTTCTGAGGATGGGTTTACCTGCAGGCTTTTTGTAAAGGTGAGCGAGATCTTTAACGTGCATATGGTATGTTTCTCCTCTCCCTGCACAGGGGACCAACGGCTTTACATCCCTAGGAAGGATGGCATACTTTCACAGTAACTTTAACTATCTTGCCCGTATACAATATAAATCTAAGGGAGTGCGTTTACAATTCCTGAAACGTGACCCCACCGGGAGTCCAGCCCGGGAATTTTGTATCGAGAGGCAAGTATGCTCACCACTCGCCATAGCATATGTTTACCGCCACTGTCACAGTCACGTTATGGTCAATTATGAAAATGATTATTTAACCAATAGCTAAGTGAATATAATTATTTAGAACAAAACGAGGTCTAGATTGTCTAAAAACAGGTTAGGCCCCAATATGTTACTCACAGGGGTAGGAACAGCCTCCTTCCACAGCTCCCAATAATTTGACTGGCGGGGGCTATATTGTTAGGGGCGCTTGTTTCAGCCAAAGTTTTTTTTGGACCTTTCAGACAAAATTCAACTAATGTATTTTTATTTACCACTGAAAATGTCAGTTCCAATGATATATAATATATTTACGTTTTTTAAAAGTACTCATGGTATTGCTGAAAACCCTTTGGCTTATACAAACGTCGGGTTTAGACTTTCCTTTTAGCCGGATTACGTAGCGAATCCAGGCTTATAGTTTGGCGATTTCCGTCTGTTTGTCTGTCCGTTGAATTCGCAATCCGGTATTCGCACAACTGTTGGTGCTTCACTTGTTGTTTTATGTTTAACAAAGTTTGAGTTATATATACATGAAATGTTCCTATGCCAGTGTAACTGTAACTAGGAGTCCGAGACTGTTCCGGTCATCCGGTTGGTTCTACAGCTACGGAGTGGTTCAGATTTGAAGGTGATAAAAAAAGGGAAACTTTACCTTTCTTCTACCTTCACTCGATCAATTCTTCTCACTGTCCTATCATTTCATTATTTTTCTACCACCGACAGAAACATTATGGTCAAATACGACACTTAGTTTCTTAAAATGTAGATGTAGAAAGTATCTTGAGCACACCTAGTGCTGAACATCGAGAACGGTGAATCAAATCAGTTTCTTTTCTACATAGCATTTGATGAATTTTGGTGCATTTTCAGAATATATTGATGGACATCGTCGGACCCCGTTACCCACACCCCCAGAAACTCTTCACTAAATTTGATTTAACTACTGAAATATTTTGAAAATGGACCACCATTCATATAATGTCATGAAGAAACACAAAATTTCTGTGTTGTGAAAACACCGAGTGATATGTGTGGAAATAACATCATCCTCAGTAGTATACGAATTAGTGCTACCGAGTTTTAGAGATAAAACATTGACGTAATGTAGGCGTCAACAATAATTACATTATTAGCTGCTTTATCAGCAGGAACTAAAACAAATTTATTATGAAATTCTTGAATTCCCGATTTTAAACTTTAAAAACCTAGGTCTCGGAGGAAGTAAAGAGGGGCTAGCGTTATAAAAGTTACTACGTGTATCCATAATTTTAAAACATGACCTTTTCCAAGAAGAAAGAGAGTTTGCGTCCGCATGTTCTCTACGACACAACTTTATTCTAAAACCCTCAATATTTTGGGCGATCTGAGCACGACAGGCATTAAAATCGATGGTAGAAGGTAATCTATACTTAGGACCTTTCAAAAACAGATGCCGGATACGTTTATCAACAATATCAACATTACTAGTGATGACATGACCTGCTTGAGCATAGCAAAATGTTGATGCATTAAATTCACATTCCTTAGGAGCGTTATTTATTATATCAAGGTCAGAAATTATTTTGTTGTAGTTGAAAAAAATGCTTCTCTAATAGTTTTTTTTATACTTATAACAAATTACAGGACTTTCGGATTTTTTTAAATATTTAGTGATATAATCAACTACATGATTATCTTGTAAAATACTAGGCATGTCAATGAAATCAATACCTTTATTAAGATATAGTAATTTTAGAAAATGCCTGACGTGATCAGACTCCTTGTCAATACGGGGTCGGAGAACATGTTGTGTGTAGATTTGAATTATGGAAGCAGTGTTATACAAGCAAACTGTAGGGATACAAATATTGTCTGCTTCCTCGTCGATCAATTTAAGTGACGAAATGGACAAAGAGGTAAGTCGTGAACGCATAGAGGGCTTTCCAGATTGTTTAAAAATAGTGTGTAAATCAGCGACAGAAATATTTACACGCGATTTACGTTTGATGTAACCATTACGCTTGCAACCATGGGACCTAGAGTTACGCTTTCGAGTAGAAAATATAGAAATAATGTCAATATTAGGATCTTTTGAAATATTTCCTTGCTGATCAATATTGTCATTAAAGCCGAGTGGATACGGTATCGTCAAGTTTTCATCCACTTAAGTTCTGCAATATATCTAGCTTTTTTTAAAGCTTTTAGTAGCATCATTATCATGAATTATATATTCAACCGGTTCAACAGTAACGTTACTAAAAGTTTGATCTGATTGACAAAAGTGTTGGTACAAGTATTGTTTTTAACATTTTAGGATTACCTGCATTATATTTAATTTCACGAAATCGAACTTTTAAAGATCGATCTGTTTGTCCAAATATTGTTTACCGCAACGTGGTGCAATTCAAGTCAAAATATAAATGACGTGAGATGTACGTCAATCAACATTTAAAGCTAAAGATACATTAGACATTTTACTTTAACAGCCGATTTAACGGTGGACTTTGCATTTATTATTACTTTTGCCTTCTTGTTTGTCTGTTTGCCCGTTTGTATCTGTGTTTTGTGGTTTACTTTTCCTGTCCGATCTTTTTATACTTCTTTCTTGCAAGATAAATAATTGCAACAACTGCACCTTTTAACATTGCACTTATAAATAGAGGGAAACACCCTGAGTCTTGAATGACCTAAACGATTACTGAAAGGAGATTTCGAATTCTAGGGCCTGCACCCTAACAAACATCTCCAAACTTTCAATTTCTTGTATTACTGCCGTTAAAGATCACGTTAGACTATATTGTGACAAAACTTATGAAAACTCTGGGATTAATTTATTTTGGTCTATAAAAAAATCAGGAGATGTCCTTGATAAAATTTTCAATAAACGTCAAGTTTCATCAATAAGCACTTATAACTGATCTACACTATATACTACCTTACCACATCACCTTTTAAAGACAAGATTATTGCGCTGATTCAAAAAACATTCGCTACGGAAAATACTACATTTTTGGCCTGTAATAATATGAAAGCGTTTTTTACTAACGGCAGTTTAGAAAATTACACTATGTGGACTTGCCATGAAGTTTGTGAAGCACTCATTCTCCTATTAGATAATATTTTCGTCAGGTATGGAACCACAGTATATAGACAAATTGTTGGTATCCCTGTGGGTACGAATTGTGCACCCCTTATCGCAGATTTGTTTTTATATTGCTATGAAAGAGATTTCAGGTTGAGTCATTCACCAGATACACAGGCAGATGTTATTGAAGCCTTTAATGACTCCTCTCGGTATCTGGATGACATATTGAACATTGATAACCCTTTCTTTCCAGTTATGGTTAATAATATGTATCCTAAAGAACTTTAGCTTAACAAGGTTAATATTTCTGATAATAACGCTTCTTTTCTTGATTTAGATCTCTCTATTGAAAATGGTGAAATTATTAGCATAATCTATGACAAGAGAGATGATTTTAATTTTGACATTGTTAATAATCCCCACTGAGATTGGGATGTTCCCCGAGCAACTTCTTATTGAGTCTATGAGACTCAACTTATTCGTTTTTCAAGAGGTTTTACTCGAGTTGAGGACGTTAATGTTCGTAATCGTTGTAACTAAAAAGCTACTCCACCAGGGTTAACGTTACCATAAACTTCGTAAAACCTGTGCACAATTTTATTATCGTAACCCTGAACATCTTTCCCAATATAAAAGCAATTCAAGGACTCTTATGCGACAAGGACTATCACAACCTGACATCTATGGTGATGTGAAATTTTGTACTATTGATTTTATGAATATTAAGTTCTGCTCAACCCGGGGATAGAGGGCGTGAGCGGTAGCTAGCATATTTCACTACCGTTCATGACCAGTCTCAATCAAACCGAAACTGCAATATTTCGTATATGTCGTGTTCGGCCGTTTCCAAAGGTCCACTCTCATACTCTTTTATATAGCACAGTGGCGTTGCTTGTGCAGTGTGGTGGCAGTAAAACGTCACCCCGCGCTTGCAATCAGGACTGATATTCATTCGATCTTTGGAGATCACTAAGCCCGGTACTTATATTTAGTTATCGGTGGTACATTTTCAATTTCTTTTGTTTTCTTACTTAATTTTTGATTCGGTGGTTCCATTACTCCGGCCGATAAAAGGCTCTGCGTATTGTTTAACCACTCGTAGGATATGTTGTCTGCTTTTTAATTTAGTATTTGGCTGTTACTTGTGATACGCAGGCTTCATAACCGCTGCTCTCAACTAAATTCCATTATGTTTATTTCGCTCTTCCAGGCATTTAATTTTATTAGATACTGGGACCATACGCCGTACGACATAGAGAAGAAATATACTCCATGTCCACCGCCATATGCATGCCATCTTCGGGATGGTTAACATTTTGTACTATTGATTTTATGAATATTGAGTTCTGCTCAACCCGGGGCTAGAGGGCGTGGGCGGTAGCTAGCATATTTCAGTACCGTTCATGAACAGTCTCAATTAAACCGAGATTGCAATATTTTGTATATGTCGTGTTCGGCCGTTTCAAAGGTCCACTCTCATACTCTTTTACAAACTTCGTAAAATTCTTGATCATGATCACTTTCATACTATCTTTGTTAAACTTGTTAAAAGGTTTATCAAAAGAAGTTATGACCCTATCATTTTGCAACGTACTGCATGCTTGGTGGTCGCCACTACGCTTTCCTCTTTAATTGTACGATGACCGGACAGGCTGTGGACCCTATGATGACGCCTACCTAAAGCCCATTAGGACGGTAGCGTTTGATGTTTTTCCGCGGTCTTATCTTGTCGTGCCGTCAATGGTTTATTCTCTTGTTGCTTTGTCTTCTGCCAAGTCATCGAGTTCCTTTATTGTGGCTTTCCAGGCTTTTTTTGTATTTATATATACACGAGCATCTAGATGTTTTACTTATAATGCCTTTTAACACTGCCTTGTTGGTTAGAGAATATTTTATGGCGTTGATTACTTTATTTACACTGTCCCGTTTAATTGGGAAGACAATATGGTAAGTGTGAGGTTTGGTGCACCCTAGAACCTGGTTTAAACCCCCTTTACAAGGCGGAAGCCCTATTGTCAACCCTTTTGTGTTTGTGATGTCGTTTGCATTTTTTATTACTTTTGTCTTCTCGTTTGTCTGTTTGCGTGTTTTTTTCTTTGTGTTTTATGGTTGACTGTCGTCATTGAATGCTACTTTCCCTATCCGATATTTATATCTTTCTTTTTTTGATATGGTATTTCCTCAAAACAGGTGATTTCAGAGAAGTAACTGAAACTTTTGAATCGTTATCAAAAATCCTGGTAATATTATTAGAAGGAACAAGAAACGCGGTTGCTGAATGAAGCTTTAAAGGTGTAAGGCGTACATATGGTGAATGAAATGAAGAGTTATTTTGTGGAATTTGTATTGATGACGCAGAGTGTAACCGAAGAGGTGAACAATTTATTTTAAGTGTTTTTAATAATATACTAACATATGCAATTTAGAAAGTAATACCATTCTGTGAAAAGCGAAATAAGGGCCAATTAGAGGTACGAAATAGAATCGTATCAAAGGTCCATAAGAAATATTATTTGTAGACTTACGGACGGTTAAAAGAGGTCCAAAATTCGACAACAGTGTCTAATACTAGATCACGAGTAAAGCCTAATAAAACGGCCAAAATGTCGATGAGCACAAAACATTCAACACGGTATAAGGAACACGTGTGTTTAAGGAAAACTGGATCAGTGAATGTCTATTTTATTAAGTCTGCACATGACAGGTAATATAAAGAAAGATACAAATATCGGACAGTGAAAGCAGGGTAATATAAGTTGCATTACCTCTCACGCCCACTAACACCGGTTTATGTGAAAGTTTGTTTAAACACTATTTATTTTTTTATCGTTTGGTATGCATTTTACAATCTGTACAATCTTGTGGCTCAGAACAAAACTCCTTGTCACATATTTGATAAACACTCCGTCATGCCAGTTTCCAAACTATGTTAAATATTAGACATACATTGTAGAAAAGTTCGCATTATCGTCAGAAACACTTAAAAACGACAGCAATACATGTGATAGCAAGACAGTACGGTCAATAATAAAAAAGCGAACAACAATACCATATTTTGGCTATAAGTACCTGAACAAATTATAACAATAGGTATATAACATAACAAGACTGAGTCGGTTTTAATATTAAACCCAGATACACAACTCTAAAGGGAAATCCGTCGATATATAATGTTGAAAGTCCTTATGCATTTCGCCTCAAGTCGAGTAAGAAAAACAAGTTTCAACTAGCATTACGTGAATTTTGTTATTCATTTTGATAACGGTCGTTCATATGATACAACCTATCCATTATGTTTAAATATTTCAATTATTGATGCCAAAAACAAATGTATTTATGAATTCAAAGTATTAAAAGTGCCAGATGAGAGCCCAGTTGGTGGGAGAGGAGAGATACGCCCTATTTAAACTTCTTTCTATACACCTTTCAAGTTGCACCACATTATATCATTTAACATATTTGAATACTGACGCTTATAATTATTTAATCGATATTACATTTTTACTTCAGCAAACGTATGCAAACAAAACACTTTCATCATGTCTTGTAATGTCGATCGAATTTATAAATGTTGATAAAATAAACTGTTGAGTGTCGGTAAAGTTGTACAAAGAGTATTTGAACAGCGGTTGTTTGTCTCATGCAATACAGTCAATCAAGTACAATGTTCAATACATGTTACGAAGACTGTTGAACGGCTAGTGAAAGAAGAAAACAACCTAAATAACCTTAAATACTTAAATTAGTTTTCCCATGTAAATAATATGAACACCTCTTGTAAAACAGTTTATTTCAAACATTCAGTCGGTTTCAAAAGGGTCCATTTTAACTTTAAGTCGCCATACGATGCGAGTTACAATAGCAATGGGCGTATTAATAAGACATGATAATACTGCATACGGCGCTCTGTAAGTTGTATAATCAAAAATGATATGCAAATATAATGAATAACTGCTAAAGCAAATGAACACGTATTATACTAGTAAGCAGGTCATCTGGTTTGTGCAACTCAATACTAAGTGGTTGATACAACGATCTAACAATTAATTTAACTAACAACACATGTCGTTCAATTTAATAGTTGGCTAAATATTATACTGCATGTAACTTTCTTTCAGTTATGCACACTTGGTTGTTACGTGGCAGTGTATCGGCAGGCATTATGATAGATTACAATTATTGTCAAATTGTCAGCTAAAATAACGATATGTTATTTCAAGTTGTCAGCTACAATAACGATATGTTATGTCAAATTGTCAGCTACAGTAACGATATGCTATGTCAAGTTGTCAGCTACAATAACGATATGTTATGTCAAGTTGTCAGCTACAATAACGATATGTTATATCAAATTGTCAGCTACAATAGAGATATATAATGTCAAATTGTCAGCTACAATAGCGATGTGTTATGTCAAGTTGTCAGCTACAATAGCGATGTGTTATGTCAAGTTGTCAGCTACAATAACGATATGTTATGACAAGTTGTCAGCAACAATAACGATATGTTATGTCAAGTTGTCAGCTACAATAACGATATGTTATGTCAAATTGTCAGCTACAATAGCGATATGTTATGTCAAATTGTCAGCTACAATAGCGATATGTTATGTCAAGTTGTCAACTACAATAAAGAAATGTTATGTCAAGTTGTCAGCTACAAAAGTGATATGTTATGTCAAGTTGTCAGCTACAATAACGATATTTATATCAAATGGTCAGCTACAATAACGATATGTTAAAACTCAACAAGTTTTACGAACCTTAAATTCATATCGATCTTGAACTAAAACTTGTATTTATACTTTCTTATCAAACACATTTTTATCCCCACCTTTTTTCAAGAAAAAGTGGGGATCATATATTCCTGTCCGGCCGTCTGTCCGTCCGTACGTCCATGTGTAATGTTGCGTAACTCCTCCTAAACCACTAGGCGGAATTCAACTAAATTTAGTGTATGACTTCCCCACATCATGACAACGTGCAAGAGCAACATTATTTTTTACTCCGCCTCAAGGTGCCCGCCCCTAAAAATTCAACTACTCTATTTTGTTTTACATACAAATTGGTATTTGTACCCATCATATAAGATACAGAACATATCAAACGTTTTTTGTTATTTCAACCTCCGATATGCGACTGGGGGCTGGGCGAATGTCATCAGGGGGTTCAAGTCTTTTTTTTTTATTATGTCTTCTACCAAACTTTGTGTGGTACTTCACCACATCATAGCGACGTGCAAGAACAACATTATTTTTGACTCCGTCCCAAGGGGGTCCGCCCCAGGGGTCAAAAGGTCAAATACACTAACAATTCAATTAATTATACATCTTAGGTAGCATATCACAATGCAACATTGCATTTGCGGGTGTGACCTTCACCCTACAAGCAAAGGGAAATAACTTAGTATAATATTTACATTATTATTTTTTTTGTGACAAAATCAGTACAGGCGAGACATTGGTGAATACAGTATACAGTATACATCTTAATCAACAGTACCTTAATTAACAGTTTGTTAGATTATTGTCTTTTATACTAGCTGTTTTGTCACTCTATTTTGCACATGCATATGTCACTTTATTGAGTTAAAAGGTTTTAAAAATGAGTTTATTTAGTTCTCATTTCTGCATGTTAACAAATATGGAACAAGGTACTAACATATCTGTTTAATCTCTTTAAGTCAGTTTCTAGTATGTCTATTATTAATAGTGGTAATTAGAAATAATTATATTTGACAGTTTATATTTGTTTAACGTAACATATAGCAATACATTTAATAATTTGATTTACGATCAAAATTATCGTAAGATGTTTCATAAAACGGGCCCCTGATATTTACCAAACTTTGTCGGATTCTTTTTATGAATAAAAGCTCGGACAAGATCGAATACCACCCATATCGGATTATGCGCACCAGAGTTATGGCGCTTGACTTAACGAAAACATCTTATATTTTGCCTTGTGAACACTCTATAGCCCCTTCATTCTTCATCCGATTTCGCCGAACTTGGCCAGAATTTGTATATAAATGAAAACTCATGCAAGTTCAAGAATCACCCATATCGGATAATAAACGTCAAGAGTTATTGTCCTTGATTCAATGGAAAATCCTATATTGTGTCCTGCGAACACTCATCTTTCGTCCAATCTTTACTAAACTTGTCAATATAATCTTTATATTAATAAAAGGCTGGACAAGTTAAAAAAACAGTTGCATCAGACTAGACACAACAGATTTATGGTCCTTAAATTTTTTTGAAATGTGTTTCCATTAGACCTTAGATTATTGAAGCTAGTAGAGCGATAAAGGCGCTCTTGAGCCTCTTGTTTTAAATGTTTTGAAAATAGAAACATTTTGGTAAATTAAACATTTCTTCCTCCTTAAATTCAATGTGGATATTATATGTTATCAGGTTTCTCTAATTTAAGGTAACAATTTCGCAGTAGGATTTTAATTACTTAAACTATTCTCAATTTACCTTTTTATTCCATATTATTATATTGTACAATCTACTATTTTTATTAAAATATTTAAATATTTGTCAAATATTTACTGGACATTGTTACTTATATTTGTATGTATTTTTGGTCAACAATTACAACCCCATGTTTTACAATTGTTTTAAATATTTACAGGAAACCCAACAAATAAACTTCACCATGAAGCTTCAGTGGTCGATATTGGTTCTGTCAGCACTCCTCTTAATAGCCGGCATAAACCCTAACCCTGGGCCTAGAAATAGCAAGTCAATCATGACAGGGAGAAAGCAGAAAGAGAAACGCCAGGAACTTTATAGGAAAATTAAAGATGATAAGACTGAAGAAGAGCTAAAGGAGCAAAAACTTCATTCTGCATCATTTATGCAAAATTGGCGTGATGGGGCAAGTGAAGAGAACAAACAAGCACAGCGGCTACAAAATATGTCACATATGAAAATATTACGCTGATCGAGCATGAGCAAGATGCTGCTTTTGCATCAAAAGGACGTCTCAGATTTTCCAGCCCATACCGAGATAATGAAAACCAACTGCAAATAGAAAATAAGCGGCGTCTTCGATCTTCAAGCCCTTATAGGGAGAATGAGAACAAAATTGGGACAGAAAGCAAGAGGCATCTGAGATCTTCCAGCCCCTACAGGGAGACTGAGAAATAACTCCGGACAGAAAGCAAGAGGAATCTGAGATCTTCCAGCACCTACAGGGAGACTGAGAAAAAACTTGGGACAGAAAGCAAGAGGCATTTAGGTCTTCCAGTCCCTATAGGGAGACTGAAGAAAAACTTGGGACAGAAAGCAAAAGACATCTGAGATCTTCCAGCCCTCACAGGGAAACTGAGAAATACTTGGGACAGAAAGCAAGAGACATCTGAGATCTTCCAGCCCCTACAAGGAGACTGAGAAAAAATCGGGACAGAAAGCAAGAAGAATCTGAGATCTTCCAGCCCCTACAGGGAGACTGAGGAAAAACTTTGGACAGAAAGCAAGAGGAATATGAGATCTTCCAACACCTACAGGGAGATTGAGAAAAAACTCGGGACAGAAAGCAAGAGGAATTTGAGATCTTCCAGCCCCTACAGGGAGACTGAGAAAAAACTTGCTACATAAATTGAAAGAGTTTCAAGAAGCAAACCTAAACACTTAAAACTTTGGACAGAAAGCAAGAGGAATCTGAGATCTTTCAGCCCCTACAGGGAGATTGAGAAAAAACTCGGGACAGAAAGCAAGAGGAATCTGAGATCTTCCAGCCCCTACAGGGAGACTAAGAAAAAACTTGCTACATAAATTGAAAGAGTTTCAAGAAGCAAAGCTAAACACCTACTTAAGAACATTGAATTTGTTCATCATAAATTCCACAACAATATCCATAATGGACCAGTTCGTGTATGTTCTTGCTGTAAGCGAATGCTCTATAGGCACTCGGTTGTGCATGTTCCACGTGATAGATATTCAAAACTGAAGGACAGGCAGCTAGTTGATAAATGTCTAACTGGACAGAAAAGCTTCCAGTCACGAGAATGGATTTCCTTAGCTCAGCCTTTGATTGAAGGAGAGGATAATGGGGATGACACATATTCAGACACATATGATGAACTTGCGGTAGATGATCTTGTAAAAGAACAAAGTGATGAAATGAAAAACAAATCACAAGATGGTGATCATGATGTGAATATGGATGATGCACAGACAGATAGTGACACTACGTTGAAAGGCCTCCCTTACAAAACATGCCTGCAGTCTGATACAGACATATACACTGGGAAGGAAGTTTTCTCAGTAGTACCAGTTAAAGACAAACATCCTGTCAACTTGTTCAATGGCCCAGACTGTGAGACTTTGGCATTCCCATATGTATTCTCTTCAGGAAATTGTGGATGGTCTGCAAAGAATCGATCCATTCATCTGTCTTGTCGAAGAGAATTTTAAATGTTGACCAGAGATTTGCCCAGAATACGGAGTACATATTTTTTGCGCAATACCTGTGTGAATCCAGGAAAATACTAGACAACATTTCAATTGCCATGAGAAAGGGATCAACTGCTTTTTCTCATCTAACAGCAGGCCACATGTCATCTCATGAGAAGATTGAAGATGTACTCAAACACAACGAGGGTTTCAGATTCCTTCAGAATGTCCGAGGATCATACTAATAATGGCTGAAGACACTGTTTGACTTGAACGCAATGGTGAGACAGATGGACATACCTACATGGTTTTGCTCTTTCAGTACAGTTGATTTGAATGGGCCAGAAACTATTAGATTAATAGCTCAGCAACATGGTGAAATCTTCACTGATGAGGAAATCCTGAGCATTGACTGGCAACAAAAGTGTTTGTGGCTCCGTAGAAATCCAGTTACAGCCGTCAGACATTTGAGTACCGAGTTTCCAGACTTCTGCATGATGTCCTTCTGTCGAATGTTGCACCACTTGGGACTGTCGAATAATATTTCATACGCTCAGAGTTCCAGCAGAAAGACAGTCCACACATCCATTGTTTTTTCTGGGTTGACGAAGCTCCCAAAAATTGACCAGGAATCAGAAGATGAGGTCTGAGATGTCATAGACTCCTACATACAGGCAAATTTACCTGATGAGGAAAATGAAGCAGAACTCTACTAACTGGTCACTACTCTCAAACACATATACATTCTATGACTTGTAGAAAGTCTGGCAAATTCTGCAGGTTCCATTTCCTCAGGCCACCCACTGAGACTACCCTCATAGCTGGTCATCCAGACCTAGACAGCATCAATCCGGTCAACATGAAAAACAAAATGACATTGTCTTGAAGGCAGTTCAGGATGCTGTTATTGATGATCCACAAAGAACACTAATGACATCCTACAAGTGACAAAGTACCAAAGGACATGTACATGACAGCATTAAGATAATCTTGCAGTAACACTTCTGTAATTTTACATCGTCAGCCATCGGATACCTGCATTAATAACTAAAATGTAGATTTGTTGAAAATCTGGAAAGTCAACTTGGATATACAGTTTGTGACTAATGCATATGCCTGTGCTATGTACATTATGTCATATGTGAGTAAAGGAGATCGAGAGATGGGAGAGTTATTGAACAATGCAGCAAAGGAATGTGGGAAAGATGATACCATCAGGAAAAACATGAGAACTGCTGACGATGAAAATAATAACAAATCAGAATATCAACAAACTGGAGAATCAAATCAAAGTAAACAAGATGTTATTCTCAAGGACAATTTAGGCGTGATGACAAAAAGACGCAGACGTTGCATATTGCGTTCTCCAAGAGTTTATGAACCCAAGTCTCCAGAAAGATATTATCATTCCATCATGCTTTACCATCCTTCTGGAAATGACGTTTGTGATCTTTTGCGAAGTTCTGATTCCTACCAAGAGAATTTTCAATCGTTTACTGATGTTGTTAAAATGAACATGGAACAATTTGAGAAAAAACACTGATGATCTTGATCTTGCACTCCAGAATGTCCATGATTTACCAGAGAACATGTGGGATGAATTGGCATCTGGTGCACAGAAACAGCAAGGAGATGAGTTCCTGGAGAAACCTTCTTCAGCACAAGATGATAAGGAAGCTGATGAGTACTTAAAGGAGTTTGGAGGTTTGCCTGAAATGACTGGTTCCTATAAAAAATATTTATGCTGTGGAAATCAGGGAAAAATAACTAACAGGGAAACAGTTTTATTCCATAGCGCGCTCCCTCAACAGTTGACAGAAACAACTCTTTGATGAAATACTATCATAGTGCAGACTGATCTCTCAGTCTAGAAAGACAGAAAAAACAGCCACATCTATTCCATATCTTCCTGACATGAGGAGCATGAACTGGAAGAGCCATCTCATACGAGCCCTCGTCAACACGGCACAGAGAGAACTGCGCCCAATTTGTGATGAGCCCAGACAAGCCTTGTGTCTTGCTAACTGCACTGACTGGTATTTCTGCAATCAACATTGATGGAACAACCATACACCATGCTTTCTCTCTGACAACTCAACATTCTCAGAAGCTCCTTCGACTCTGGCATCCTTGCGCTTCGATCTCTAACACCTGAAGATAGTCATCATAGACGAAATATCTACGGTAGGCCACGAACGTTTGCAGCACATCAACGGAGTGGCAGATCCTTCTACCATTTTGGGGGGGGGGGGAATCAGCATATTGAGTGTTGGAGACTTCCGACAGTTGGAACCTGTGAAACAACAGTCTGTCTTTGCCATATCTGTTGACCCTTTCCAAGCTTTGAACCCAATACATTTGTGGAGAGATCATTTGAAAGTGGTAGAAGTGAAAAGATTATGAGACAAAATAATAATGCAGACTTTTCAGTGGGTCTCATAGCCCTCATGCTGGACCACATTTACTTCAACAAACAGTTCCCATTACTACAATCTGGAGTTATCCCATGTTACTTTACAGATCACAGTGCTGTGTATTGCGTTGTACCTACGCCTGGAGATCGGGAGGAATTTGACAGCATGAAAGAATCATCGAAACAAAAGCCAAGAAACATTCAGTCTCTTTGCCAACATTGCCTCCTAATGCATCAACAAAACCTAGAGACAGACCACAATCTTGCAGATTGACAATACAACATACCATTGTTCAAAATGAACCTGCATCTGGTGTACTCGTAGCGGATGTCAACGCTGAAAATCCTGATGTTCAGCTGGTAGGTGCAGAAGACAGAGATATTTACCTAAGGGATTTCAATTTGAAAACCAAAGAAATATTGCCGATAAACTTCATCTTCAAGTCCACCAAAATCCTTTCGTTCAACCACAGCTATTGGACATCAGGTATAGGACATATCTCAGGATGATCCAAGCAAAGTCTACACCATCTGTCCTCGACTACATAGAACCCGATGGGAACTGCTTCTTCTGGGCAATTTCAAAACAACTGCTTGGTACACAAAGATACCACCAGCGCATTAGACAACTAATCTGCACATTTGAGGAGAATCATCCACGGACATGCATAAACTACTATGCAGAGGGTGAAGAACTTGATGCCTTCGAGCAGCACATCATTAAACAGCGACGCTTACGGCAGTGGGCAACCGAGGTTGATCTGCTGGCAACAGCAACGTTTTTTAAGACTTATATCTGGGAGTTCACGGAGCGGTATCCTGTTGGATCACCATGGAAATGGATAAAAATTCAACCGGAACAACTCCATCTTGATGATCCACCACATGACGTCTTTCCAATACATGGAGAGTTGTAATGCACCACACCTGGGGTGTGCACTATGACTGTGTTTTTCCGATGGACAATCCTGAACTTGGTAATGGCAATACACAGTAGCTGGTTAGCAGTCATTATGTATATTGATCAGTTGTATATATCTAATGAACTATTCTATCATTTTATCGTGATTTCCGCTGTTGTCAATGGAGTTATGGTTTTGCCAGAGAACTATTGTATCATTTTAACGTGCTTTCTGCTGTTGTCAAGGGAGCTATGGTGTTGCCAAGGAACGTAGGTATCGTTTTACCGTGATTTTCTCTGTTGTCAACGGAGCTATAGTGTTGCCAGAGAGCTATGATGTTGTCAGGGAGCTATGATGTTGCCAGGTAACTATGGTCTTGTTTATCATGATTCTTCTGTTTCCAGGAAACTTGGGTATTGCAGATCATGATTTCTTCTGTTTCCATAACCTTGCGTACAGGAGGAAGTTAACAATTGCTGCTACTCTATAACCTCCCTCCTGCTGGCCAATGTTAATTTCCAGTTAACAAACTCGACACTTTCTGTGCGCACCCAATAGTTCGAACGTGCAAAGAAACCAATTCCAATATTAGCCTGCATTCACTCAAACAAATATTTTCTTAAGTATTGATACCAAGTTCAAGTTATTACGAGTTGTACTTATTATTTAATTTGACTTCAAAGTCAGCATATTGGGTTTATTTTTCTGACAGTATTTTGGTATTGTTGGAGCTTCATTCGGAGCCCTTCGGCAATCTTCCGCTATGGGAATTACCGGTGTTGATATAAAAATAAACTTATAAACTTCTCAAAAAAAAAACGCAACAGATAACGCTGGTTTGTACTTGTTTATTAACTGATGGTCACCATCTACGATATATTAAACGATACATCAACTATATTCTTAGTGATTCGTTTTTAACTTCTTATTCCCAGGCACTTTTTACACAGTTATCTATTCGGACTCAGTATATGAAGCGAAACGCAACATTTTTGAGGACGTCTTTTCCGAAAACTGTCGCTAGGGAGCTATGGTATTGTTTATCTTGATGTATGGCAATACAAACTTTGGTTGTGGATTAGCATATTGCCAGGAATGTGCATGAGACTTTTGAGAAATGTTGATGCAATGTCGAAAAACGGAGCTAGGAGAGATAATCCATGCATCTCTGATTTGCACTTCAAAAAGGTGGGGATCTGCAACGGCTCACCATCAACTACATCTAGTTAGGCCGGAGGCTGAAAAACAAACACGCTTTGAAATGTCATGCGTTTCCTGCAAATATATACAAATAATAGCTTTCAGCGCAGCAAAGCACTATTTGTATTGTGGTTTCCGTGAATGCAGCCTTCAACTTTTAGCGTTATCTCATACGCATTCGCATTGTGACACCATGTGCATGTACATATTGATCACAATTACAGTAAGTAACTGACACAGGTGGGTTCCATTTCAGTCCTAGCCTAATTGAGACAATTATTGCAATTAACATTTGTTAATAATGTATCCAACGACAGAATGTATATGCCCGATATAATTACTGATTCAATACCATGCATTTTAGTACAATGTAATAATATGACAAATCATCAAATGATATGTTAAGTGTGAGAAGAAAAAACAAGAGGCCCACGAGGGCCTGTATCGCTCTACTGACTATACGGAGTCTTTTACGGGGAACTCGACATCCGCAACTAGAGTTCGTACTGATCATTCCTGCCAAGTTTCACTGAAATACACCCAGGGGTTCAGGACAAAATAGTCTGGATAAAGTGTGTTTACAAGTATAAGTCCTAAGGGGCCAACATCTTTCATCCAGAACACATCGATGATATGCGCAACTATGCTTTTACTGATCATCCCTGCCAAGTTTCGATGAAAAATGGCAAGGGTTCAGGAGAACTAGTCTGTACAAAGTTAGTGTATTAACACCTTTAAAAGGCCATAACTCCAAAATCATTTCACCGGAACGCACCAATGATAGCCGTAACCAAGTTCGTTGAAAGCCAGCCAGTGGTTGTGGAGAACTAGTCCTGACACTGTGTGTGTATTAAAACATTTACAGAGCCACAGCTTCAACACAAATCAGTCAACCGGAATATAGGCAACTAGGCTTGGTACTGATCATTCCCGCCAAGTATCACTGATATCCAGCCAGGAGTTCAGGAAACCTAGTCCGGGCATAGTTTGTGTATAAGTTACAATAACTGTGTTAAAAAGGATTCAACAAAAGTACGGTGATGACATGTGCAACTAGGCTTGGTACTGATCATCCCTGCCAAGTTTCGTTAAAATCCAGCCAGGCATTCAGGAGAATTATCCTGTACAAATTTAGTGTATTAAAACATTTAAAGGGCCATAACTCTACCAAAATCATTCAACCATAGGCGCAACTAGGCTTAGTGCTCATCATCCCTACCAAAATTCTATGAAAATTCGGCCAGGAGTTCAGAATAGACTACTTCGGATAATGTGTATCAAAAAATGTAAAGGACAATAACTGGAGAAAAAGCAATTCGAACACGGCGATGACATGTACAGTTAGACCTGGTACTGATCAACCCTGCAAAGTTGAGTTGAAATCCGGCAAGGGTTTCAGGAAAAAGAGTCCAGACAAAGTTTGTGTATTAAAACTTTTAAACGGCCATAACTCCGCCAAAGGTCATTCAACAGGAACACGGTGACCATATGCATACCTTGTTGATACTGATCATCTCTGCAAAGTTTCATTAAAATCCGGCCAAATGTAGGCCCTATCGTCTTAATGAGGCAAAATACAGCATTTTTAACTAAATCAAGAGCCGTAACTCCGGTGTTACTAATAGGATTTGGCTTGATTTCAACTTGTCTGAGTTTTCATTTATATTAACAATCTTTGTAAGTTTCTTAAAGATCAAATAATAAATTAAGGTGCTAGTGTGTTTCAATGCAGACAATTGCATCTTTTAGCAAAAACAAAGGCCATAACTGCGGCATCAATGGTCCGATCTGGTTGGTTTTCGGACTCGTCCAATATGTCATTGCTATTAACAATCTTTGTTAGTTTGGTAAAGATTAAATAAGAAATGGATGTGCTAGAGTGTTCACAAGGCAGACACTGACATCTTTCAGCAAAACACGGGCCATAACTCTGGTGTTACAGATCTGATCTGGCTGGTTTTCGAACTTTTCGAGCTTTTATTGATATTAACAATCTGGTAAAATGTGGTAAAGATCAAATAATAAATGAAGGTGCTAGAGTGTTCACAAGGCAGAATATGATATTTTTCAGCAAAAACAAGGGCGATTGCTGTGGTTTTCTTATCCGATCTCGGTAGTTTTCGAACTTGTCCGAGCTTTCACTGATATTAACAATCTGTGCAAGTTTGGTAAAGATTAAATAATAAATGAAGGTGCTAAGTATTCACAAGGCAATATATGGCATTTCTTCAGCAAATAAAGTGCCATAACTCTGGTAAAGCCTTATCGTATTCACACGGCAAACATTAACGGATGACGACGGACGACGACGGACGATGGACAACTCGCCATCACATAACCTCTGCTAGCCTACGGCTTTCTGAGCTACTTAACGGCATAGAGTTATAATGTGTTGTGTTTATAAAAATAGAGCTGTTTTTTAAATAGTCTTTTAAAAATATTTTTTACAGAACAAATGTGATAACCTGTTTATAATTACCTATTAACTGTTTTTACTTTACAATATGAAAACATTTTAAAGGGGTAAATAGTATAAAATTGATTATTCGGACCACGTCATGATTTTTAAAGCTTATATACTATTATATCAAATTCAGCCCTCACCTTTATTTCTAAATATGCATCATCTATAAGCTCTGATAATCAGTGGTAACTATTGGAATTTTGAAAGGTTGGTATAATGTTGTAGTAATGAAAGTAATACAGTTTATAATACGAAATTTGAAGACGACATCATAATTCCTACGGTCAACCTTCCATAAGTGTGCAAAACAACATCACATATATTTATCATTAACTTTAGACTAGCATATGATTTTGAAGTTACTTTATTAGATGTAATTATTGTAATTGATCATTAATTGTAAAACAATATTAATTTGATAACAGTGGATAATAGGTGCATTAGTTAACGTTGGCGTATAACTCAGTGATTGTAATAACAATGAGATGAGTGACTAGGATAAATGTTCGACGCGTATGCATAGCGTTGTATAATGTGGTCATTAGTTGACATGCGTGCATGCATAACTCAGTGAGTGTAATATACGAGTGATTTGATAATGTTTATATTACATGTATTAGGGGCATTGATTAATAGCGACGTACATGGCGTATACATGGTGTTGTAGAATGTGTATACATTGCTACTCATCATTAGTACAGCTTACATATATTTATTGAATAATAATTTGTTTGGGTAATGATAATTATGCAAAATTGTTATGTTTGTCAACCGACATCTAAAACGTATGTATAATTACAGCCTAAGCCATCCAGGGTGGATATTAGCCATCCAGGTGTGGATGTAAGCCTTCCGGAGTGGAGCTAAGCTTCCACGATTAACGTAACGAGCGGTGGAGACGGTCCCCGTACCTGCGCAGAATGGCTAGGTGTTAGTAGCGACAACCCCCGGGACACAAGGTGGGCCCGTTATCAGTCGTCACTGGAGGAACATCACCCACAATCTCAGTGGAGGTTAACCATCATTACATCGCTTCATCAACCCTTACAGAAGGCATTTGATTACAATCACCCATTGGATTCGCGCATCATCATCTTCATGAGCTCTTGCGCATCACAGTTATCGCGCTAGATCATAAATCAACATTGTTATAACTTTACCAACACTTTAGTGTCTTATACATTCAGTATTTATAACAATACTAAGAACGTCTTAAACGTTTATGAGAACATTATTTTCATAGTTAATCTGTGTATTCGCTTGTTTGTTTTTTTAGATAATTGTATATATATTAAACATATTTTAAAAGTTGCATTAAACTTATGTAATGCATTCACCGTCATTGATTTTTTCCTGAGTTAGCCCCAACCACTAGGGTCATCTTGCGACACTACCTGTACTTAAAAACTTCAATTCGACATGTAGGGAGGGACCCAACTTCTCGTATCGTGCACAAAAACACTTTTGGTTTACCCGGAAAGATATACTCGTGATTTTTTGCATATCAATAGCAGAAACTGTACTATATACGAATCCACTGTATGGATTAATGGTATTCTTTGCATTTCGTAACACCAACGCATTTTCTACGGAAGCTCGTAAGTGATAAGAAAATATTGATATTCAAAGAAAAAATGTGTTCAAGTTTATATTTTAGCGATATGGTTTGATTTTGTACATAAATAAGACATAAGCATGCCTGATTATATTCTGTCTATGTAAAAATGCAATTTTCAAAAATAATAATTAAATTAAAAGCGGTTTAAGGATTGAAGATGGCGGGCAGATGGAGGGACAGGCATTCACTTTTTTGCTAAAACTTTCGTGCACGTTGTTAATAACTTCTGTAAATTGTTTTCGGTTAAAACCAACTTCAGTGTGAAGCGTTATATCGTTAAGATGCCACTTTCTTTCGAGCAAGGCCGATTTTCTTATTTTCAGAGTTATGACCCCTGAGCTACAAAAATGCTAATTTTGGGTAAAGCTTAGGTGCAAGGTTTTGATCTTATTTTGGATTTTAACTAAAATTGCTGTGAAGAATTATATCAAACAGACATCACTACTTTACGATCAATGTGGACATTTGCCTTTTCTAAACAGAGGTATGGCCCCTGATTTTCTACGAAAATACATTTTTGTGTTGAGTTTATTTTGATTAATCAAATTTTGTTAAAAATTAAACAACATTTTGGGAAGAAATTTTATATACAAATAGGATACCACTAAATGTTAATAATGTTTATGATATATCAAATTGTTTTGCCATTTTGGAATAGAGGTATGGCCCTTAATTAACTTAGAAAATATGATTATTGCAACAACTATCTTTAATTGTGTAGGGTTTAAACCATTTCGTTTAGTGTGAAGTCTTAATAACATTAAAATATTGACGGATATTTAGAATCCGTTCGATGGTTGCTTTTCGATTTCTTAATACAGTTATGGACCTTTAATTTACCTTGAAATAGAATAGTAGTTACTGCAATTACCATGATTACTGTCTTGTCAAATTGTAAATTTCCAAATTGGTTCACTATTTTGTCACAGTCAGATGATTGTATTTATCAGAAAAATAACGGGTGTTTTATTGACTAGTTTCGTTGGAAGGCGATTGAGCGACGTCAGTGTTTGGGTATGACGTCTGGCAGAGTTTCTCAAAAAAACATCTTGAATACTATCTAAATGATTTATTTGAAATTTGCACTTTTGTTACATATGATCATTAACTGTCCAACCAATATTGGTGTTTCTGTGACCTTGAGTTTCAATTTGAATACTTTCCTACGGATTGTGTCGCCTTGGTCCATGAGACCCAGTATATTAAATAGTGTAGTAATAGAGTCATGTTTACAGTTTAAAACTATAAGTAACACTAAATGTGATCCATATCCTATTTCGAGTCAGAAACAAATTATGGTATAAAAGTCTATATCACTTTGTAAGCACTGCTTCAAGTCTAACTATTGCCTTTACGACAATTTAAGCACTACGATTAATAGTTTTGGTTGTTCTTTTCAACTTTGTTTCAAATTACATTGTATACACATCCGGATGGGCAGTTACTACCGGTTTGGGTAGTTTGTGTGTTTAGAATCAGCTTGGACTGGAAATGCTAAAGAAAGTCAGGGGGGTAGAAGATGCCTTTCTGGTCTGAGCGTAGATTGCTCCTACCTCCCCTCCTACGCAAAAAAAATAAAAAATAAAAAATAAAAATGCTATGTTTCAATTAGGGTTGTGGCAGCTGGCTCGCAGATTTCCTGGCTTTCTGAAGTTTTCCTGTTAATCACGATTCTACTCCCAAAGGATTGTGGTATGTTTTTGATGAGTATATGCATGAAGATGTACAATTTGTGATAATTTACTGCCTCCCAGTTCCCTTAGACATGGATTGTTACTTATTACGTAGGCATTATTCTCCTTGTCTTCACTGCATCTGGTTTATTGTTTAATTTAGTTGATAACATGTTTAGTTATGACATATTAATAATTTTGTTTTATATAATGACATCACATTGTCTATGAACAATTTAGCAAATGTTATCTAGCGGTGAATATTGTCATATCACCTTAGGAGCAATTGTACAATCACGAGGCTTTAGCAACTACAACGGCTGCCTCGTCAGGCACGTACGATATTTCCCTTACAAGTGCGGGTTCCCTTTGGTTGGACAGTATGTGTATATTTATGTCCATCCAACTTATTGTCAATACCGTTTGTAAAGTTATATAACTTTGATATATGAGTTACACTTTCAATTTAAAGTAAAATAAATTCCGTCTGACTTTCCAAGTAAGTCAGACAAGTACAAAACTATACTATAGTTCTTAGTGCCATGTTTTCCACTTTGACAATTATGAACTCAGGTTACCTGCACTTTGTATGGCCGAAAACGAAACATAAAATATGGATTTCAGTTGAAATAAGGAAAATTTGACAGAGAGCCGGGGCGTTTGGTACTCTCAGTACTCTGACAAGGCTAAGCAGACGATCATGCACTCTTAATGTCTGCGAAGCTGGCCAATCACCAATTCGGGGACCAATATCCCTTGTCATGGATATCCCTCTAGCGAGGTATTGAAGACAGACGCTATTTTTCTGCGAGAGAGTCAGGTCTGTCAACCCTTTTTTCCTAACCTCCCCACCATCCACCTTCATTGTGTGCGTCTGTCGTTGCTTGCAAAAGCGGACATATACGTGCCTTCTGATACCTCAACGCCCTGTTTCTCTGTCTTAAAACGTCCTTGAAATGTATATCATTTTTCTTACCTAGTCATTTAATTGTATCTTATGCTAGTCACGTGTGTGTATTTATGTTCATCCAACTTATTGTCAATACCGTTTATAAAGTTGTATAACTTTGATATATGAGTTACACTTTCAATTCAAAGTAAAATAAATTCCGTCTGACTTTCCAATTAAGTCAGACAAGTACAAAACTATACTGTTGTTCTTAGTGCCTTGCTTTCCACTTTGACAATAATTAACTCAGGTTACCTGCACTTCGTATGGCCGAAAACGAAACATAAATATAACATTCACAGAACACAGTCGGTCAACCAAACAAACGTATTTCAAACAAACACCAATCACAAGGATATGCAAGAGCAAAGTATGCGAAACGGTTTGATATATGGGTACCTTCTTGGAATGGTCAGTGACAATATGGGTACCTCCTTAGAATAGTCAGTGACATAAAGGCCGCTGGGGTTAATCCAGGTTCTAGAGTGCACCAAAATGATATATAGGGTCCTATAGAAACCACAGCGTCCGAACGCAATGGCATCGTAGGTCCGCACTGTACTGCAAACAAGGACTTGAAACTACAATGGAAGAGACAAAAAACAACAGAAAGGGTGGTGAAGACAGGGTTACCGACTTGGAACGGTCAGTAGGCAATAAGGCCTACTGGTTAGCTTGTATCGATTTTATATGCGCACATTCCTCGCTATTATCCTCTCTTCAGCGCCCAAATAGACAAGACAGTGTAAACAAAACTACATCCCATCAAAAGGAATTCTCTAACAATAAAGTGCACATCCAGAGAAACTAACTAAAGATACACATACAAAATAATAAACATCTCAGGATGTATCCAGAATCCTCACTCTTACCCTAGTTTCATTCCAATAAAATGCGACCAGCCAGGCTATATCCCCTTACACATTAGGCAGTATTAATAGCAATTAGTAGGCAATATAAGTATAACACAAAATAATCATGTATAGATGAATATAAAATGCCCAGAAAGCCACGAAGCAAATACTTGTCAGGAGCCAGGACCACAAAAGAATGATGACGATAAAAAAAGACAATATTAAAGTCAACCATTAAGCGTTACCATCCCTTGTCCTATTTAGGTAGAAGCACATGCATTCATTACGATATATAGTATAGAAGTATAGAGATAGAGAGAAGAAAAAGGCCCTTTACTGTATACATATACTATAACTATATTCTCTCTAGCTTTTTATACTATATATCGTAATAAATGCCTGTGAGTAGAAGTCATCATAGAGTTCACAATCTGTCGGGTCATCGCAACATTAATTGTAAAGCATTGTGGCGAACTGTATATGGGTCAACATCTAAACATGCAGTGCGTTGCAGAATGATAGGGTCATAACCTATTGTGTTATGTTTGTTAACAAGTTTAACACAGATTGTATGAATGTGATAATGGCCAATAATCTTAAAAAAGTCTGCACATATAGTCACCATAGTATTCACGTTGTGACAGACGTTGTAGCAGAAGAGTTCTGACAATACTTTTGAAAGTAAATCAGGGTTATGATGATAAACCTTTGCAAAGGTTTGTCCGGATATAAAACTCAATGACTCAATGAAGCACTATTAAAGCTGGAGTAGATGAAAAGCAAAACAAAATTCCAACTATGTACTGGATTCCTAATTTACAAAAACAGCCTAATAAAGCACACTTTCTTCCTATTTCTAGTGTTGCACCACTGCAAACATCTTCAAAGGAATAACGTCCTGTCTTACTGCCGTTGTAGATCACGTAACACAATATTGTGCTAAAGCTTATGCTAACTCTTGGATTAATATATTTTAATCGTTATTACTTTTTTGAAAACGAATGCAATAAGCGAGCGTCACGCAAACCTTTTCAAAGCATTTTGCTCTTATTCAATATTTATTTTAGTGAATAAACACTAATGTTTGCTCAGCATTATACTGCGGTAGAATAAAATGTATTCTTTGGCATATCACTCCGTCAAAACAATCAAAATTGAGTCCACCATTGCATTTTCCATAGGGTTACAGAATAGCGTTTGTTCTTACCATCACTTTCTAAAATTTTATAGCTCCAAACAACCTACCTAAAATTAAAATACTAACCTAAATTCATCAAAAATGTCCAAAGTAAGCGGTGTTCCGTTCGATTGTTTACGACTCAGCACCATCCCACAGCATTAGTGGTGTCAGGTCGCGGAGTTGATTTCTGATAACCATTTTAATATTTTAGCTATGGTCATGTGACAAATTATGACGTAATCGCAGACTATTAGACGTTGACAGAGTCACATGGTGATCCTGGCACAGATTGGGTAATGATCACTGTTAAAAGGCTTATCAAAGGAGGATGTCACCTTATTATTTTGCAACGCACTGCATGTTTATTAGTTGACCCGCTTCGCTTTCCACTTGACTGTGTGATCGCCGGAAAGATTGTGGACCTTTCATGACGTCTACCTAAATCCCGAAAGGACGGTAACGTTTGATGGTTGTCTTCAATATTGTCTAGTCGTGTCTTTAACAGTGTCAAAATTGAAATGATCTCTCTTATAGACTTTGCTTATTATTTCTCAGTTTCAATCACGGGATGTAATTCGAGTAAAGAAAATATAGCAACTATGAGAAATATTAGCTTTTTGAGTTAAAGTTCTTTAGGAAAGAAAGTATATGCAGTAACCATAGTAGAAACGAAAGGGTTGTAATTGTCCAATATATCATCCATATACAAAGAGGTATAATAAAAGGCTTCGATTACATCTGCCTTCGCGTATCTTGTAAAATACTAAATATGAAACGTCTAACATAACAAACAAAAAACAAATCTGCAACAAGAGGTGCACATTTCGTTCTCATTTTGATTCCAACAATATGTCTATAAACAGTAGTGTCATACCTAACTAGTTCCATATGTGTAAAAATATTATCTTATATGAAAATAAATGCTTCGAAAACAACTACGTGACAAGTCCACATGGTATAATTGTCCAAAACCCTTCAACTAAATATTAGTGAGAATCAGAACTCGTTTACAAAAGTTGCTGTGTACTCAGTCTGATATTTAAATATTTGCAAACATCAAGGGCGATAACTTTGTAAACTACTCCTCAATTGTTCTCATTGTCAAATAAAACCGAGACCTTAATAATATTACCCAAGGAAAGCATGGAAAATCAAGTGCTATTTATTACAATCATCGTGAAAACAACAACGCTCCTTATTCAGAGGACGATGTCCTCATTGTTCAATTAGAATATTACACAGTAATTGATGATATTTCAAAGGAAAGTAGGAAACAATCAGACGATCGAATTTTTCGACAATTTAGAATTTAGAGCAATAACTTGATACTTGTCTAACCTGTCTGAAATCCGTTTGATATAAAGTTACACGCCGAACTGTGTGAAAATCGAAACCAATTTGTTTCATATATTGTGTACGAAAGCTGAAATTTGTATTTTTGCAATAATCAAGGGCAATAACTCAGTAAGGCAGGTGTCAATTCTGCTCATTGTCATCTTGTCAAAGTCCATATTCATATAAAGTCTCATTCTAAATAATATGAAGATCGGAATCCGTTTACTAAAGTAATGTGTGTACTCAAGATAAAATGTGCGTATTCTTTCAATAACCAAGGGTAATAACTCTTTAAAGCAAGTGTCAGTTTTACTCAGTATTGAACTTGTCAAAGGCCTTGAATGTATAAGGCCTAACATCATACATCATTTAGTGGAAATCGGAAACCGTTTACTGCAGTTATTGTGAACACAAAAAATTCGCATTATCCCTAGCACTGGACACAACAAAATTCATAAAAGGTCCATAACTCTTGTTAAAATTAGTAAAGTGCTTTAGTTTGATATTTCATATACACATATAGGAATTGTATTTGCCTAAAAGGACGTGTTCAAATTTCTTTATTTTCCTTTGACCGTTTGTTCATCGATTTTCATATAATGGCTTGGTACGAATGTGTTATCGTAGAAATCGCGATGCTGATACGAAATGCAAAGTATGCCAGAAGTCCATACAGTGGTTTCATATGTACAAGACCCCATCTGTTATTATTTAAAAAATCAGGAGTATATCTTTCCGGGTAAACGTTTTCGTTTTGTTCAGGCATGGGTCTCTGCCTAATGGCTTATATGTCTAATAATGATTCTTTTCTCGATTTACATCATTCTAAAACTGGAGAAATAGTGAACAACATCTATTACAAAAGAGATGATTTCAATTTTTATATTGTTAATTATCCCCCACTTAGACGGTGACGATCCCCGAGCAACTTCTTATGGGGTTTATGTTTATCATTCCCGTCAATGCAACTGCAATTATCCGATAGTGTATGTGTTTGACGATACGCATTACCTCACCCAATACAGAATTTAAGAAAAACGAAGACCATTATCAAACTAGTTCACGCTCTAATACAGTCATACTTTCAGTAAAATTTAAACATAAAATGCATTATACGTTGACATCTCAATAAAATTCAGTTTGTGAAGTTTGTGAAAATTGTATATTTTTTCTGGTACTTAGGATGTTACATGTGCCTACCTTATCGAGAAATAACATCACGTTTATTCAGGCCTTGGTGGCACTTCACATTGGAGCATTATTAGTTCGATTAAAAACGTGCTCGTCAGTAACAATATGCCGACAACGCAGAACATGGTAAACTTTATTTAGTCTATCAGTATAGAAGCAGGTCACCAACACTGTATAAAACTCTGTGTTATTGTCGCCTGCTGGCAGAGCGGTGATCTTGAGCAAACAGCGTACCAACCTAATGGAGAAAGAAAATGTTTTATACAGCGCTGTTAGTCGTTGGATTTCTCGCAGCTTTTCATAATGGATGTATGCTATATTTTTTGAAGATATGTTATTGAAATAATTGCGTACATTAATTAAAACAAAATGAATTATAAGACGGAGAAACAAAATGTTTTCTACAGCGCTGTTTGTCGTTGGATTTCTCGCAGCTGTTCATAGTGAAGGTATGTTATATTTTTAAAGATATGTTATTGAAATATTTGCGTACATTAATTAAAACAAAATGAATTATATGATATTCTTGTTATATGTAAAGTTGGTGGAATAAGCTTAAACAATTAACATACAGAAATATCCCATGACAATAACTGCATACAAGATGAACTGATACAATTAGGCGATTCGACAAATGTATGGTATACCTGTATCATAGTTTCACATATATGTGAGCTTTTCTGAGACACTTTATACAAATTAATTGCGTACATTAATTCGAAACATTGTAATAAGTAGTTACGTGTGCAATACAAACGAGTTAAGGTATATTTGTAACGAATTATTTAAAGATATATCCTTAAAATGTGTTTGTTAGTTGCAGATGTTCCTTCTCAGACAAAGATATGTTACTTTTCCGAAATTCTTTTTGAAAAAGAAACTAATTATATCTGTAATGTTTAAATTTAATATGTTACAATTTGACATAGACTTTGGTGACCCCTATTACAAGATTTTGCTTTGCTTTTATGTTTCTTTCTGTACGCTAACTCTTAGAAATTAAACATATCGATTGAACGTTAGAGCTAATTTCAAAAACCAAATGAAAATCACTTATCATCATAATGTTATAGGTAATCCTTAAATAGTCGATTTTATGGAACGAATTTAGTAAATAAATTATATTTTCAATGGAAAAGAAAAGTTAAACATTGAAAAAATGGTGAAAAGAATAACAAAAATGCCTTATTGAAATGGACCAAATTAAATAATTTCTTATAGGTTAAGACAGTTTAATTTTATATTGGCTGAAGAAGCAGGTGTATGATAAACAGGACTTGCATGCACCCTAGAACCTGGCTAAAACCCCCCAGCGGCATTTTTTGCAACTGACCGTTCCAAGGCGGTAGCCCTATTGTCAACCTTTTTGTGTTTATCTTATTTTGCCTTTTATTCATCTTTAATGTTCTTTGTTTATATGTGTGTTTGTGGCTGACTGTCGTCCTTGGATGCTAGTTTTCCTGTTCGATTTGTATATCTACTTTTATTAAGGATCCGGAAATAGAGATTTCAAAATTAAAAAGATAGTTGTACTAACACTTTTGTCAGTCAGGCCATATTTCCAATAATGTCACTATTCAACCGGTGAACAATATATGTTATGGTCATGATACCACCAAACTCTTTAAAATAAAAGCTTGACGCATTGCCTGGATCAAGTAGATGACAAACTTTGAGGCACCTTATTAGCTGGGCCTAACTACCGCTTGTCTCTTTAATACCTGTGTGTGTTGAATATCATTGTATAACTGATGATGTATTCAAAACTCCGATTCTAATGTCAAACAAGGATATAAGTTTTTTCGGGGTAGTTTGGTTTCATGTTAGAATATATTGACTCTCGAAATGTTTTTTTAATTAATTGATAATGACATCTTCTATAAGAAACAAATCGTTCTTAATTTAGTTTCATTTTTTGTTTCAATGAATGTCGTTATTAATTTGTTTTCTACTGTGTTTGAACAATAGCTGTGGTTGAACGGGTGGCATTTTAATAAGTAGTTAACTTAAAAATGTTATTATGGACATTTCAAATAACAATATATGTATGTTCATTTTCTAATTATATGACCGTAGGGTTAACTTTCCATGATTATAAGATATAACATTAGGTAGCTTATTTTATTCGTTCGGTTATTTAGCCACAACGACACTGCACTATCAGGATTGCAGGTTTGATAAAGAATACGTGCACTTTGTTTTCTGTGAAATTTAGCGTTTCTTTTACTAGACATTAAGTATAAACTTGATATTCCGTATATAATATTTTGTAATTGAAACAAAAGTGTATCATTCATGACCGCAAATCAGGATTCCGTAAACACATCTCATTTAAAAGACCTTACCAAGTCGGTAACCCTTTCCCCGCCACTCGTTTTGTTTTGTATTGTATTTAACTTGATAGTTTGGTATAGTAAGTGGTACAGTCCGAACTTTTGGTGTCATTGTGCTTGGGCGCTGTTGTTTCTAAAGTACCATTTTGTCTTATTTTAGTGCGAATAATATTGTTTATACTATTGTGAAATCGGACTCTAGTTTCAGGGTGTGTCTGGTTGTTTTAAATATTGTCTTGTCGTACCCTTAACTCTTATCTTGTTGCTGTGGCTTCTTACTAGTCATTAGGTACTTGCTTTGCGGCTTTCTAGGTTTTTGTGTTTTATATTATATATACATGACAATGTATGTGTTATACTTATATTGCCTATTAATGCTGCCTTGTTTGTTAGAGAATATAACCTGGCGGGATATCTTTATTTGCACTGGCCGGTTTTATTGGGATGAAAATAGGATACGAATGAGGTTTGGTGCATTCTAGAACCTGGTTTAAACCCCATAGCGGCCTTTTTTGCCACTGACCGTTCCAAGGCGGTAGCCATATTGTCAACCTGTTTATGTTTGTGAGGTGATATCTTTCCTTTTATTCATCTTGCTGTTGCTGTTTGTATCTGTGCGTGTTTGCGGCTGACTGTGGTCCTTGAATGCTACATTTCATGTTTGACTTGTATATCTACTGTTATCCGCTAACACACTATTCAGACATCCTTACCTAAAATAAAGCATGTTTATGCATAAACAAAGTATTTACTATGGTGGCATGTGGCTGCCATGCACTTAATTTAAGTTGACATAAATTATCGTGACTTTATGGTCATTTTATTGCGACTTTTCGTGATAATTTCTCTTTTAAGGCGACATAATTTCACGAATATAAAAAAAAAAGGCAATTAATAAAAAGTCGCGATAATGCTTCAACGTGCCATTCAAATAACGACATAAGATATCTAAAAATAGAATTTTGGTTATGAGGATAGTTTCTGTCATTTACGTGAGGACCACGTGTTTTCAGGCAATTTTGTATTCTGATGGTTTTGTGTGTTGCATTTATTAAATCGCTTATTTCGCATCCAAATTTAAATATCGTTATTGTTTTAGAAAGTGCATGCATATTCTGAGATTTCCAATGATATATAGTATTGTAATATCTATAAAATACTAAAAAAGTTATTCTGGGGTCCATGAAGTACCATACTTATTTTTACCATAAATATAGCAGGGGGCCAATAAGTAAACTCGTCAGTCAAAGGTCTTCCGCACGTAAATGACAAAAACTATCCGCATATTAACCAAAATTCTATTTTTAGATATCTTAAGTCGTTATTTGAATGGCACGTTGAAGCATTATCGCGACTTTTTATTAATTGTTGAGATATTTTATCGTGCTTTTTATTTCATATTCGTGAAATTATGTCGCCTTAAAAGAAAAATTATCACGAAAAGTCGCAATAAAATGACCATAAAGTCACGATAATTTATGTCAACTTAAATTAAGTGCATGGCAGCCACATGCCACCATAATTTACTAATATACTCAGTTGCAAAAGAAACTGGATAGTTTGAAAATTTTACTTTACACCCTATCCTCTTTATCAAGCGACAGTCCCTTAATGATTCGACCTATTGAAAAACAAATGACACCATGAACATGTGAATGTTTATATTTTCTTCCTGATTATTTGCCACAGTTCAATCAAATGTTCAAATAGTTGATCACATTCCTGAAGGTATTAGAATATCGCACTAGTTTAAACAATATGTATTCAAGAAATGTGATGTGGTATGAACAGTATGTCAAATAATACTTGTACAGTATTCCAAAGCAAACTTTCGATGAAAACTTTTATAAATTCATCTTCTTACATTTCTGATACTGTCGCTTCTTTGCTCGATTTACATCTCTCCGTTGAAAATTGTGTAAAGAACAAACACCCTTTTTAAAAATGAGAATGCATTTAACATTATTTCACAATGAGCATTTGTTGTTTAATTGTAATTACTTTGCTTTGCTTCGATAAGAGCATAACACTGACTTATGATAAATAACAACATACACATTTGGTTGAAACATATAACCTTTATAATTCAATATATTATTGCAATAGTATCCGTTTTACTGTTACATTTCTATAGCTATGTTATGTGAATTATATTAATCATTGTATAATTACCATAGTAAAGAGTATGCTAATGGACCTTTGGAAAAAGCTGAGCACGACACATACGAAATATTGCAGTCTCGGTTTTATTGAGGCCGTTCAATAGCGTAGTGAAATATGCTAGTTACCCGCTCACGCCCCCTAGCCCCGGGTTGAGCAGAACTCAATATTCATAAAAATCAACAGTACAGAATTTTAACCATCCCGAAGATGGCAAGCATATGGCGGTGGATATATCGATATTTGTATCTTTATTTCATCCCCTATAGTAAACCAATACAACGTTAAGTTACTGCATGTAACTAAAAATCTATCACAATCTAGAG